>CAEGAD010067486.1:0-167431 GCA_903067055.1 Poeciliopsis paucimaculata
TTCTACAACGACTACAAATTGAATTTCACGTCGTCTTGCTTTGAAACTGCAGCAGCCGCAGCACCCGAACCACAGCGCCTCCAACAAGCGGCACCGCTTCAAGCGCAGCATGCGACTCCGGCTCTCCGAGTCCTCCATGAATCTGTCCCTGGAGGGCGTCGGCTCCTACTCGCCGCCCCCGTCGCTGGAGCAGCCCGGAGCATCGGAGGGGCAGCAGAAGGCCAGCCCGAACCCACAGAGACGGGTCCATGCAGGGGCCGGAGTCCTGAGGAGAACCCCCGCCGTGTCGCCTGGCTCAGCAGAGGAAGACGACATGATGGCCGTATACGTGCCACAGGTGAGTCCTGAGGTTCCACTTCAAATCTGCTTGAGAATTCAAAAAAACAAAAACAAATCCAGTGACTTCTCTCTTGTTCAAGACATCTGCTGCTGCTGCCGCTGACGAGGCGCCCAGGTTCCAGCAAGAGGCCGGAATCGAGGGAACGGTTCTGGGCTTGGAGCGCCGTCCGGCTCCGTCCTTGGCCGAACTCGACAGCTGCAGCTCCTTCAGCAGCATGGACGACGAGCACGACTCGGACTCGGAGCCCGAAAGCATGGCCCAGATCCAGACGAACGCCTTCCGCCGCCCGCCGCTCGTGCGCTCGCGAGGCCGCGGCGGGATGCGTCGCATGAGCGAGGCTTTCGTCTGCTTCTTCGCGCCCGACAAGCGCCTGACCCGGCTGGTGGAGGAGCTGGCTCGAGACCGACGCTCGGTGTTCGGGGGCATGGTGCAGGACTTCCTGCAGGAGCAGAGGAAGGTGCTGAAGACGCTGAGCTCCGCCTCGCCGTCCCTCGGCGTGACTTCGGTGCAGCTTCTGCAAAGCCTGCGCCTCTTCCTGTCGCAGGCGAAGTGTTGCTTGCTGGACAGTAGAGAGCTGGAGCCTCCCATCGAGACCCTGGTGCCTGAGAACGAGAAAGGTGAACCCACCAAACCCGTCCAAACGCATTGTTTGTTCCGATTTGGGTTTTGTGCACATCATTTTGTTTGCAGAGTTTAATTTAATTCAGGCACCAAAAGGTAGAACAGGACCAGGGATTCCTCTTGAAGGTCATCCTCGAGTGTCTCACATTCGTTCCTCTTCAATAACCAGTTTCCACTGCTACTCATGTTCCTATGTTTTGCGCTTCCTGTTGATCCTTAAGTTGGAGCCATAAGGAGTAGGTTGAAATAAGTCAATTTAATGGTCAGTACTATTCTTAGGTATCTATCAATTACTCTCGTCTTTATTAATGTTTTTCTTTTGGTTTCCTTGGGGGGCTTTTTTTTTATTCAGCTAGCAGTTGTTTCTTGTCTTGTTTCTGCAAATTCTCCCAACTTTTCTTCCTTGTGCGCACGTTCTCTGGTCTGTTTGAAGAAAAAATGTCATCTGTATCTTAGCATATTTAGAGGCAGGAATAAGGAGTGAAGTGAACATTTCGCAAGTCTCATAAGGAATATGTGCTTAATCTAATCTAGCGTCTTTGATTGGAAATAATGATGAGATCCTTTTTAACTGCAGAGCTGTGTAACGCTGGCTGCTCCGTCACTCACACAGTCAAACAAATCTATTTCTTAAGGCTCTTTATGGACGATAAGTGAGTAAATCAGAGCTTTCCCCGTTCGAATATAGTGATTGTAAAACAGTCTTTTGCTGAATTCTTTTGTTATTGTACAAGTTAGATTTTTTTTTTTGTTAATAAAAGAAAATAGCGAGCCATATATGATGTTATAAAGGTGTAATTTAAAAGGACTGTTGTCCTTTAAAACTGTTGTCCTTTTAAATTAAGTATTATTTTCAAGGTTTCCCCCAGAAAACTTGCTACGCCTGGTGTTTGGATGTTGGGTCAGTCATTCATCCAGCGGCCCGTTGTGTTTTCCAATTAAAAATGTTTAAAGTTGACAGGAAATTTGAAAATATCACGCGATAATTATGTGCTATTGAAAGATTGGAAGGTTAATACCGGAACACCAACTATAAAGTCTTAAAAAAATGCAAACGGTTTTAAAATATTTAAATTAATAAGCAATGCTCAGCCTGGTGGGTGCGCAAGGAAAGCCTGGTGGCCCGCCAGGCTTGTGAAACACTGGGGAAAATCCTGATTTGTCTGTCCTTGAAAGTTTTTTTTACAATATTTGAAAATCTTAATGATGAGGATTGGTTTTTAATTTAGGGTTAAAACAGTTGAATTCATCCATCTCAGCTGAAAAAATAAACGAGTAAAATGAATTCTCTGGAAGGAATCAATTAACGAGACAAAACATCGTAAAGAAAACTACTGAGAACTGAGAAAGCATTGAGCCCAGCCGGTGTCAGAGGCGGCAGGTTGTACAGAAGCAGACGTGGTGGGCTGCCCAGCCTGCGGGGAAGGAAGCCGTCAACACACAGCAGGCTGGGTAGTAGTAAAGTGCTGGTTGGAGGGGGTGGTCATGTTGTCTCTGATGTTTAACAAACAGCGTCGGGATAGCCCTGCCTGATGCGCACAAGCTTCCCATTCAAAGACACTGCAGGAGGAAAGCGGTTGGTTCTGCTGACACAGCACTATGCGTAGGATTTTTCCCTTTTTTTTTTTGGACTTCTCTGTATGTGCCTCACAGGTGTTTTGTGTGTGTGATGACGAATGATGGTTGCCCATCCTCTGGTCCTTCTTTCCTTTCTGCGCTGCGATTCTGATTTATCTCTCATTGCGTCGGTGGGAGGCATTTGCATTTTTTTTTTTTTTCCTCTTCCCCCTCGTTTATCATAAAAAGATATCAGAGTCCCACGCTCACTTGAAAAGCTACACGATTCGCCAGAGGACGGGAGGGAGGCATAGAAATAGACGGGTTACTTGGAAAGTGTAATCAGTTACAGGTCTGTGAGTAACAGCTTTAAAAAAAATAAAATAAAAATCTACTCACCTTTCTGTCAAAGCCGCTCGTCTGTAACGGAGCAGGAATCACGTTACATGTAACGTGTTGGAGGGAGGAGCGAGGAAGAGGAGTGATTGATCACAGGGACGGGGTTAGTGTAGTAAGGTGGACGGAGGAGAGACGTGTGGGACTGTGCAGGAGGGAAACATGATGGAGGGGGAGGAAGAGATTGATGAGAAGCAGAAAGTATTGAGTCAGGACTGCCCACTGACTACGCTGAGAGGGTCTGCACGCGTGTGCGAGAGCACGCATGTGCACGGACACGAGGCTGGATATTATTAATTACTGTTGCCAGGCCGAAAACAACAACATTACTTTTACGGACACATGCGCCGTCTCTCTGACAAAACCAAACCAAACTAAACTAATTTGCCTTCAGAGCTGCAGTGTGGCAAATATGAAAGATCTGGGAGAGAATTAGATCCCGAGTTGAAAATCAAACCAGTGTTATGTTTCTGGCGCTCCTGATAAAAATGTACAAAATTGTTGAAGGGTAAGTTGAGGTTTTTTTGAGTGATTATAACTCTGGTCAACATCTAAAAAAAATTGTCTGGGGTTTTCCAACTGATTTAGGGTCATTTTGATGAGCTGAATCCAAAAATCGCCTTGGTTTTGTCCAATCGGGTCAAATTTCTGAACTATGGATGCAACATTCAGCATCAAAATCAGGGGTGGAAATTAAAAGCTTTCTCCACCAGCCACCACTGGCAGGTAGAGAAATTTTTTTTACCGGCCACACAAGGCATTTCACCAGCCACAGTTTTTTTTTTTTTTGATTACAAACCCCACAAGTACAAGCAAATTATAGAAAATGTATGATTTATTCTTAACTCTATGAAAACCAATTTACTGACATTAAGTTTACCA
This sequence comes from Poeciliopsis paucimaculata, assembly GCA_903067055.1. NCBI lineage: Eukaryota > Metazoa > Chordata > Actinopteri > Cyprinodontiformes > Poeciliidae > Poeciliopsis > Poeciliopsis paucimaculata. Next base: position 3,797 of record CAEGAD010067486.1, read on the forward strand.
TACACATGTACATATACAGAATAATTTATAACAACAATTTAGGGACTGGTTAGCTTGGAAGCATATTTGTGGTGTTTACTATACTAACAACATTATAACAATACTATAGTGGTAAAAGCATGTTGTTTTTTAATTATTTGCTGCATATTTATGAACTTTGCATTAGTTGCCCTTTATGGCGCAGCATTTCAAGTAGGAGAGTATTTAACTCTTTGCCAATTAAAGCAATGACTTTGCTTCTGAAGAAAGGGCTTGAATTTCATCTGTTGAATTTTATCTGTTGTAATGAACCGATCATCTGGGACGATCGGTTCATTATATTCAGTTCCTAATCTCACTTTAGAAACTTTATGTAAGTAACTGTCGATTAAGATTAGAAACACACCAATAAGAGGACGTAAAACTAGAAAATGGATGAGAACTTAACATCTGCAGCCAGGTAGCTTTGTGTATTTATGTGTTTTGCACTTAATTGAAAAACTTGTAAAAAATGGAAATAACCCGTGTGCTGCAACCACTGCAAGAAGTCGACCTAAATGTAATTGACAAAATCCTGACTGCATGGATAAGTACCACAGTACAGCAATATACCGAAATCTTTTCAGTCGTTGACTGCTCTTACAAAATGATACATTTTATTATTATTATTATTATGATTGATACTCTATTAATTACAATCACTGGTCAGTGCATCCCTCTGGGCATATTGCCTGTTCCTGTGGGGGTTTTTTCTAACAAAATAAACCACTCAGACGACAATGCCAAGTCAATATTCATCTTCCTTCCTCCTCGTTTTCTCTTTTTGCAGACCTGGCGTTGGAGCGGGCCATGTTCTCCTGCATCCTCAGACCTTTGAAGTGCCACCTGGAGAAAGCCCTGACCTTTTTCCACGGTCGCGACGGCTCCACCCAGCGCCTCACTCAGAACTTGCTCCGTCTGAAAGGGACCGGCGCCATGGAGCGGCTCGGCGTGCGGACGGGGGTCCCGGACGCCCGAGAGGTGGAGAGGGTGAAGCAGAAGCTGATCCTGATGCAGCGGACCCACTCGCCCATCGATAAAGTGCTCTTGCTGCTCCAGGTGTGCAAGTTCGTCCACAAGGCGATGGGGACGTTACCCGGTGAGCCTGCCGCCCGTCTGACGAGGTCACAGTAAAGCCTTGTGAATTGTAGCACATATCGTTTTAAATAACAAAATTCTGATTTTTTTTTGTTGATTTTTACACTACGCCAAATTCACCAAATATGTCCCAACTAGGTAGCACTAGTGTGTGACACGAAAGTCTCAATGTTTGACGAAAATCTTGTATTCCACACATAATTTAAACACCCAGTGCAATTATTTCATTTGAAATAGTAAATATCTGATGAAATGTTCTTGTTTTACAGGACAGGATGTCAGCTGGGACGATTTCCTCCCTGCTCTGTCCTACGTGATAGTCGAATGTAACAGGCCTCACCTGCTGATAGAGGTGGAGTATATGATGGAGCTGCTGGAGCCCTCGTGGCTCGGTGGAGAAGGTACGACCCGAACCCTGAGCAAAGCCTGCGGCACCAAAGTGTATTCAACATAAAATGTACACATAAACACAGCCACAAATTATTTAGCAAACAGTGAGCATATTTTTCATAAGCAATGTGTTCTCTGAATTTTCTTTTAATAAAATATTGCTTTTTAGGCCAGCATTTTAAATGCTTTAAAACAATCAGATTTATGTGGTGATTGTTTTTCTGAATTGCTCTTTTTGTGCTTGATGAAATTATTTAATCATTTAATCTGCTAACAAAGATGTCACGATTTGTAAGTTTGTTACGCTAGCTTTCATATCGTCACAGTGAGATGCTTGACTCGATACAATGCTCCTTTTTTAAAATACTGTGTCAGTTTTATGGCAGATGTAACAGGATGCACACGTTCCAAAAGATTCCTAAAAAGTTCCTAAAAAGTTCTACTTTTGGCTTATTTGGAGATCATCAAGATGTCTTTTTTTTCCCCCAAATGTTATTTTGTTTTTGGTCAGCTGTGATTTTTCCCCTGGATGTGCTTTGTATCTTAACAGTAGCTGAATCAGGAACAGCGACCTAAGACTGAGGAAAATGAGGCTGCGTTTGTTACGTTTTGGGAATTAGGAGGACAAAAATGCAGATGAAGGCTACTGCTATGTATGCAGAGGTTAAATAAAGGAAATAAGTAAAAATACAGAAATAAATAAAAATCCTGAAAGTGGATTTTTACTGATATCACAGTGCGGAGCACAGACAGCATGAGGATAGGAACATTGTGAGCTTATTGACTGAGGCAATCACTATCAAAAATGCTTTAAGTTTCCAACATATTTAAAAAGAAAGAAAAAAAGTATTTTCTCACCTAATAGTAGAGAATGACACTGGATTAAGAGGAGCTTAATCAGGGTAATGTGGAACAGCTGTGAAGGGGGACTTCACAGCTGTTCCACTAATTAACACAGAGAACATAAACTGAGCTTAAATAAACAAGCCCAACATGGAGAATAAGCAACAACGCACAATCAAAACGGAGGCTAAACAAAAAGAAATTCAATAATAACCAATCACCTAACCTTAATAATAATTAAAAAAAAAAAAAAAACAGAGGAAAATGAACCATTACCAGAAAGCTTTGACCCAAGTCAACAGTTCAAAGGCAACGTTACTAAATAATACTGAGGAAATGCATGTAAACTTCTGAAGACCTTAATAAATAAATCTCTTCTCTGTTATTATTGTGATATTTAATAAATAAACAATAACTTTGGTGATTCATATCAACCTAAAACAGGAGAAGTTTAGTCTGATTCGACTTCAGACAGTAAAGGAAAAAGAAGGTGGATGTGTCGTTTTATTCAGTACACGTCGTTTCATTCAGTACATGTCGTTTTATTCAGTACATGTACACTTCTGGTTTCAGCTGCTGCACCATTAGCTACTGAATTATTACCCCTGTCATAACTTAGCTGTTGCCTAAAATAGCTCTGTTGTAGCTGATCGTCAAAGTCATTGTTTTACTTGCAATACCCGGTAAATACTTTTCTTTCCTCCCACCACCTGTTTTTTCTGCCTCCAGGTGGGTACTACTTGACCAGCGTCTATGCTAGCCTGTGCCTGATCCAGAGCCTGGAGCAGGATCAGCCGTTCTCTGGCTGCCTGACGCCACAAGTGCATGAAGCTCTGAAGGAGTGGAGCTGCAGACGGACCCTGGAGGCCCAGAAACAAAAGGAAACCCAGCAGAGCCAAGTAGGCATCGGCTCTCCTTTCGTTGTAGTGGGTTTGCGGTGGAGGAATTTATTCTACTATTATTACACATGCTTCCATTTCACAGTTTGTCCTGCTGCCATTTATCTCTTAGTGTAACGTACTTTTACTTGTTGCTGAGTAAAGCTGTGGACGCTGGCTTGAATTGGGGAGATTTTTTCTGTCCTCTCAGTGTAGGTTTGTTTCTCTCTAATACATGTTTCTAGTATGTATCATGTTTCCAAATGATTCCATCTAGTAATTGCACTTGCAATTTTTTTTTAGCTTCTTCAGATTCTAAGTTGATTTAAGAAAATCGCACCCAAAAATCACCATATAAAGAAAGAACAAAAGCAAGTTAATTTGCTTTATGTGGTTGCATTTCTTAATGCTACTGATGGATGACAATGAAACAGAAACCACATACTCTAATATTACTGCAAGCTTAGTTTGAGTTTTCACCAGTTTCATAAGCAAATAACTCCTAAAATTGATTGATTGATTAAACTGGAAAGAATGCATCCAATTCTTTCCATCAAGTCCACATTCAGATTCAATTAGAGCGTGTTGGGCTGAACTGATAATTTTCATCAACCATTTTGTTGAAAGTTATCAATCTAATTAAGCGCAACTGATTGCAGCCGGTCGCTGACTTTGCAGCAATCCTTCAGCTGAGAAAGCATGTGGTGGCAGTGGGAAGGAAAGACTCTGAATAAACAGGAAGAAAACCTCCAGAAGGACCAAGTTAAGTGTGAACCGCCGTCTGCCATGATTGACTAGGAGGTAAGGGGACAGGAAAAAAACACACAGAAGCACTGGTCTTTGCCATGGAAACAAAAAATAAAGATGTTCTGTAGTGACTCAGTGCATAAAAAATAAATATAGCTTAGCACAGAGTTACTGAGCCACGATTATTTTCTATGGCAATGAACAAACCCGTCCCGTACAGGTAAACACAGCAGATGAACAGAAAGAAAGCGGATCAATTTAATTCCATCAACAGCTAGGTCAGCGACTCCGTCCAGAACCAAAAAAACGGCAAAATACTTTCAATAAAAATAAAATAAGCAAAGTTAAAGGCTTCACTGACTTTTAGTAAAACACGACAGCAGAGAACCTGGGCTACTTTCTTTGAAAAAGCAACACAAAGTTAACAGGAACAACAGCAAAACTTTATTGACTCCATCCAGAAAAAAACACACAGAAACACACAAGCACCGAGTCAGACATCACTTTCTATGGAAAGGGAAGCAGAGAATGAATGCAAATTTAATGGAAGCAATATCCTCCATCCTGTACTTTCTATGATAGAAGCAGAACAACAGAGAATGTTAATGGTAGCAATAGTTCTTTCAGTGGCTCCAATCAAGAATCCCTCACTCTCTAAGAAAAGAAAAAGGATAAGGAGGAGTAGCCAAACTCAATGGCAGCTGCAACTGAACCAGCTGTCCTTTTATGAAAAGAAAACCTTAGAGAGATTGCATACAATTTCAAACCTGTTCTGCCATCTTTTAAATGGTCAAAAGACAACATCACGAAAAAAAAAAACAACCCAAAAGATAATCCATCCACAAAGGCACAGACATCACAGTAATTAATTACACTGATGGCAGCATCATCTAATTGTCCTACATCTGTGACGTTGGCAGCCGGGATGAAGCAGTCACACACATTTGACGGACATTTTATATCAAGTTGTAATTATTTTTACGGATGTTTGAAATTTTTCAAAGTGAGTCAGGATTTTCAGATTTACTTTTCCAGAGGTAATCCCTTTGATCTGAAGCCGCCAGCTTACGACTGGACTTCCCCTAAAGCCATAGCACTCTCCTTTTGATGTATTTTTTTTTTTTTGCCTACTCTCCCTTTTATCACCGCTTCTCGTCGGTGTAACAGGTCCACCAGAAGCCATTTAAAAAAGAAAAAAAGAAAAAGGAATTCATTGTCATCCACGTTTCGATCTTGTCACGTGGTGCTTCTCCTGGCTTCAAATAGCCCATCTAACTCACCCGGCAGCCAGATTTTCCACTGACACAGGCGAGGATCAGTGAGCCAAGTGCTATGAAGAGGTGGGCGGTCAGATAACATGAAATTTATCGAGCTGAATCTACCCGTCGAAGCAGGCAAACACAATATGCACACGGACAGCGAGGAGCTCAGTGACTCTGTGAGTTTTGATGACGGAAAGACCTGTTGACTGTCGATTCCTGACTGTTTTCTCTCGGTTCTGTTTGTGGGTTGTCTTCGGAGACACTTGTGCGTTGTTTTTCTCGTGGCTGGAAGTGTTTGCAGGATTGTTGGAGTGTTTGTGGAACAGAAGAGGATTTGCTCTGGTTCCTCGACATTGGGCTGTTTGGTGAGGGGATTATATGCCATGTCTGTTGTGTGTGTTGCTCTGTTCAGAGAGGTGTGAGGGCGTCCGTAGGTGGCTGAATCGGACATTATATAATGGCTAACGTGTGTTTTTCGATGAGTGGCAATTGTTGATGCAGAAGCTTGTTTAGTTTCGTGTTTGATTGCCTTGATCAGTCTGGATCAGAGGGAAACTTTAGGAAAGTTGGGATGGAACTCTTATAGGATTAATGCGGCGGATAAAAGAGCAGCTCCACAAAAGATGAAGTTTATATAAAGCGTTCCGACCCGGCTGACTGTGTGTGGGAAGCAGGAGCTTTGTTTTAGAGGCTGTTTCTTTTATGAGCCTCATTTCGTCTCATTTCCTGCAGCTTTCGGCGTTCTCATCCCTCACTCCTCCCCCTCTTTTGCCCTCACTCCATAAGCCTCTTGACCTCTGTTTGTCATCAACACAACAAAACGCGTTCACTCGTGTTCCTCTCTCCCTCTCTTTCTCTATCCGTCCATCTCTCCTCTCCTTCTCCCCCCCCACTTGCAGAGGTGCGTTCGGATACTGTTCCAGGACGGGGAGCGGAGCGCTGTGAGGACGTTGCAGTGGAGAGCCGGCGAGACCAGCCAGGCCCTGGCGCAGCTGTGCGCCTCCACCTTCGGAGTGTCCGACCCGCAGCAATACACACTGTTCTGGCGCAGCGGCGGTGAGATGAGGGCCCTGCCGCCCCAGGCCCAGCCCCAGGACCTGGCCAGCCACAGCGAGGGGGGGCCCTCGCTCTCCTACCTGAGGACCGACCACGACTTCAGCAAGATGCGGCGGCTCACCAGAGGTGGTGCCGTGGACCTGAGCGAGTCGGTGTGCGAGGAGTGAGTGGGAGGCACAGAGGAAGCAGCAGGAGGAGGAGGGGGAGATGGGTGGATGGTTGGTGTTTTTCTCTGTCTCTTACTCTCTCTCTCTGTGTCTCCTCCCTCCCGCGGTGCGCTGTGCCTCGTCACGGGTCGGGACTCGTCGTGAAAAGCGGTCCTGATCCCGAACGGACCAGAGCAAAAAGCAGAGACAACTTGCTGAAAGTTTTGCCACGCGTTGAGGCCGCTTGTGTTAAAAGGAGTGTGCTATTTTGTGACATGGAAAATGTGTAATAAATGGATTTGATTGTTTTTTTTTTTGTTTTTTTTTTCCTGCAACATGAACCCAGAGTTGTACCATGAAGGGATTACATCATTAAGAGACGCCGAGGCTCAAATCCAAAGAACACAAATTCTGTGAGACTGCTGTTGCCTGGAAACAAAAAACCACTTCCTGTATGCACTTAGGGAGGCAAATTGTCCACCGTTGTGATGTAACCCTTTCACGTTGTAAGTCTGGGCTAAGTCTTAAAGACACTTGGATGTATTATTGCTTCACTTTCTGTGCAAAAATCTGCAGATGTTTCTTGGGCGGGGAATGCGACCTTTTCTGTGGTTCCCTGAAATATGGCCTCGCAAAAAAAGCGAGATGTGTTACGGCCAAGACCGAACTGCAGTACCAAAGTGACAGAGCATGCATCATCAGGGTTTTTGAAAGAAATGAGATTTGAAATCAGCTGTCTATAAGAGTCTCCCACAGAAGTGGCTTTATGCTTGCCTGGTGGAGCGAAGGCACAGACTCCCCTCCTTGTTTTCAGTTTCTCACATGGGTTTTTTTTGCTGGTGGAATAACGAGAAAGTGGGAGGAAGTTTGTGTTTTTTTTAAGATCCTCTCCATACTAACCTGGATATTTTTGCCAAACTAATATTTTGTCTTCTTCTTTTGCATCTCGTTGTTAGGGGAAGGTAATATGGACCTAAAATTTTGTAACAATTTCTTAAATTTGCTGCAATATTGATAAAAGTAGTTTAAAAACATTTCAACACTCCTAACAGGCTTTTTGCCTAATCCATTGCACCAGTAGGTAGTAAGGCAACAATACAATTAAATACCACACAGTGCTTGTGTTCAATGATTTATTTATTTTAATATTTCGTCATTTATCAACACTCATGCAACCAACCGTGAAAAGTATGGTCTTGCAAAAGTTATAATCTGAAGCATGCCCTCTCTTTTTGAGGTGTGCCACCTTGAAAGGTCATTGTTTTCACCTTTCTTAACATGACATATTTTTCCCTTTGATACCAATAAATAAATACGACAACAGTCCATTCTAGTCCCATCATATTTTGGGAAAACAACAGAGAATTTGAACATGTCTCATTAAAGTGCAGAGTTTTAGAAGCTCTTTAATGCTTCTAAAACCAGTTTGAAGCCCACTTTGCACATGTTTGGGTATCTGTGCTTAAAACCGGCGGAATAGTTTTTGAGAGAACCTTAAAAGCAAGAACTTACTCCGCAAGAGATTTGTTCTCTCTCCCACAGACAAAAAAGATGACTTCTTTCTTTTTCCCCCAGTTTCTTCTTGACACATCACGTAGGCCGAACTTCTTGTCTCATATAATGTTTGATAGCAATTAAATGATTGGTCAGAAATTCAAAGTGGGTATGGTTAACTGGGAAAAGGACAAATGTAAATATGTCTACTTCTCCCAAGTGTGGACTTCTGCAGTTGAAATCTTTGGGGGAGAAAGATTATATGCTTCACAAGAAACAAGTCATTTTACCCAAGATGGCAGGATCAAGAACGACTTTCTTTCTGGTCTGGAAATTGCATCCTCAAACTACCTGATGAGTCAACACCAGCAGAAGTGTTGCTTTCCATTAACAATCTCCATTTCAAATTTAGAGAAGAAGCCTTAAAGCCTGAACATGCTCAAAGAAATTTGTTCCCTCTCCAAAGGTTTCAGGAAATCGATAATTCAATTATTTCTCTGCAGCCCTGGAGTTCTTACAGCTTGTTCTCAATTATTTGAGCATAATTTTGTTTCCAACTTTGGTGACAGACAACTATTGGTCAGAAATTTGCAGTAGTCACTACACTTGACTTCTGCACTTCAGTGTCTTGTGAAGAATGAAATGTAAACATAGTCATTTTTCTTTCTAAATCTATGAAGCGAACAAACCTATCATGTCTTGCAGAGACCTTTAGCCTAGCAATTCTTTAGCCATGCTCAGGATCGCCTTCTTTTGATTTTTCAAATAATTACTTCAACATTACTGCCACCTGCTGGTGAAATCTTGACATTACAGCCTTGTTAATGGGTTAGAAAATGGTAAATGTTGTAAATGGGGCAAAATTTGATCAGGGAGGAAAAACAAACCCAACTTGCAACAAATTGATCAATTTACTGACTGACTTGTGAATGTATTAAATAATATTTTTCCTTTTTTTTTTTTTTTTTGTTTAAATCTGCTCTGAGTTGTGTTGTTTCTCTTGGCCTAAGTGTAAGATGAAGTATTGTGTTCTGACTAACAAATCAGGACCTCGTGAGGACTGGAAGAATGTAAATGTCCTCGTCACCAGCTTCTGGGACTCCTGCTGCAAGTCATCAATGCCAACAGACTGTTTGACTCTGTCACTTTCAAATCTATATATACGTATATATATATATAACTATCATATTGTGAACTTAAAGCTAAATTGAAATTGTTCAGTTTGTTGTGTGGATATGAAAGTGCAGATTTTCAACATATCTGGAGTTTTTAATCCGACTGAGAAGGTTTGTTTTTGAGAGCTATGATGTGAACATTGTTGCATGCTTTCTCATTCAACGTGAAGATTGATCTACGTGTGTATGCGTGTGTGTGCGTGTGTGTGTTTGAAGCATGTGTTTACTGTGGGAGCTCACCGATTCTTTTCAATGTAAAAAAAAAACAAAAAACAACAACAACACACACATGACTGTATTTTGTCAGGTAATGCAGTATCGCAATAAAGATTGCAATATCTGTACCAGCGCCACGTGCTTCCAGGAAGGATTTTGTCTTGAATAATCTCAATCACCACTAGGTGGCAGCAAAATCCAATCAGTCTTTTAACCTCATCCTTAACTTTTCTAACCTTGGGGGTTTGTTTTTTTTCTTTTGCAGAATTGACATTAAACAATTTAATGCATCATCATGTAATTTTTGTCCTATAGAATTTATTTGATAGCATCTCATTAAAACACTAGCTGCTGAGGTTGAAGCAAATAGCTGTATGCAGAAGTTTCAAAGAAAAAAAAAGCTAAAATGAACACTCATATATTGTTTAATATTTTAAATAATTTTTTCAAATGAGTATCTTTTCCAAATCATTCATCTTGGATTTCTCTTTGGCAAACAAAGTTAGCTTGATCACTGTTAACATCTTAGAAATATTAGAAATATTTATTTTTTATTCAGCTTATGGCCATGGGAGGCATCCACTTCCAAATACAAACACATGTTTTTTTCCCAAAGAACAAGTCAAAATGTGTGATTCACAATTCAGACTCAGTTATTTGTTTTTGTGGAGTAAGTGGTCCCAGGAAAATGTGCCAGTAAGGCCAACTGAGTCAATCTGTTTGGTTCATTTCCATATGAATTTATGTTTGGGTTGATTTTACCAGTTATTTTTATCCTCTATAGGAAGATACCTGTTTTCATATTTAACTTTTTGTTTGTACATTTATAAATGGGCCAAAAAATAGAGGACCAAGAAATATAGATACTATGTAAACTGTAAACCTAGCAAACAAAAATGTCTTGTTTAGTAATAAAACTTACAAAATCCAGTTGCATGCTTGCTTTACAGCGTTTATGGTAAAAGAAGCAGTAGAATAAAGCTCACTGTTTTTATGAACAGAGAAGACAAAAAGGCAATAACTGGGCAATCTTTTTGATAAAATAACAAAATTAGCATTAGTTCATACGATGGTTTCTATCTTTTCTGTTGTAATTGTTTCATCGGATTCCTCCTCCCAGCTTTTGCAGCACGCCCACGCCCTTCTCCCTGTACTCCGCCAGGCTGAGCCAGAAGGAGTCCTTGTCTTTCATGATGTTGGCCAGCACAGCTCCGCCCAGGAACACCATGTGTTTGCGTCTGGGAGGGTCCTCGATTCGGATCTTGAATTTCTGCAGAGGAGCAAAGTAAAGTGAAGAAAGGTATGGGTCAGGGTATGGGCATGAAAACACAAGGTTTTTTTAAAAAGTATTTTTAAAAGTACTTCTTGAATGCAGAAACAGACATCTAATAATATTTCAGCAGTTTGTTAGAAAGTTTTGTGAATTTCGCATTCTTGATTGCGATGTATCCCCTAAATGAAAACGAGTTTGACTACCAGTACCATTGGGTATTTGTTATATTACTCAAGAATCAAAACAGATGTTCACCGGTTTTCTACAGCCATTAATGCCCTTCGGATTCTTACTGATAGCTTCTCGGTGTCTCCATCAAGCACCCTCTCCAGATAGAGTTGCTTGATCTCTCTTTCCAGCCTGGAGGGAAGGCCGGGATACATGGTGGTCCCTCCTGACAGGACAATGTGCTTGTAGAAGTCAGCCCTGCCCAGCAAAGCACAGTGGAAATGTGTCAGTATCAGTTCTTTGGTTTGTCAGAGGCAGCTGAAGAGGGGAGACTCAGACCTGAGGTCAATGTCTGCAGCCTGGATGGTATTGAAGAGCAGCTCAGCCATGCCAGCTCCTTCCACGTTGATGAGGTGAGGCTGGAAAAGAGCTTCTGGAGCCCCAAATCGCTCTCCACCTACATTTATCTGCCGGCCATCGGGGAGCTGCAGCAAACACACGGACCAGTAAAACTTAAACAGCCAGGAAACTTTGAGGGTATCCCTCAGTGCATTATAAGCCTGGCGGGCCACCAGGCTTTACTTGCACCCCTACCAGACTAAAACGGTATGTTTATTTATTATAAGTTTTTTTTTACACACCAGTAACAGTGATAACACAGAGTCTATTTGGTGAAATGGTAGGAAGCATAGTAGCAACACAGTATTGTCAGTATGTGAACATGTAGAGAGGCCGAGGTGTCTGGTTTCAGATGTATTTTAGTAAAAACTGCCTGTCTTTACCAGCCAGCATGTTAACAATTTCAGTGAATAAAGTGAAAAGCCTTGCAAAAAGGATAAAAAAATTTCTGGCCACATTAATTACGGTGAACTACAAAAAATGTGTATATCTTTCAATTGTATTTTTCTATGTTTGCCTTTTTTTTTAAGACTTTATAGATGGTGTTCATAACATCTTCCAATACCACATAGCTACTTTTATCAATTAACATAAAACCTGAAAGTATGTCTTCTTGACTGTTGCTCCTAAACGTACCGTATAGGACTCTACCAGGTAGGTGGTCTCCAGGGCCAGGCGCTGCTCTTGTTCAATGTTGTATCCAACGTAGCAGAGCTTCTCCTTCAACATCCGCACCGTCTCAAAGTCAGCCGTGTGATTGAAGGCATAGCCACGCAACAGCAGGAGCTGAAGGAAGCATAAAGCATCACTTGTAAAAGCAAAACTAATGGTACTATAGAAGGAATTACATTTTTCTGAGTGTCTCACCTTAATGAGGTAGCGCGTGATGTCTCGTCCTGCAATGTCCAACCTACGTGTGAGGTGGGGTAGCGAGTAGCCTTCGTAAACCGGACAGATGTGGGTGACGCCGTCTCCTGAGTCTACAACCACCCCTGTAAGCAAACCTGAACAAACACAATATGTCAAATCTTGAAAATCTGCCCACTGGTGGATAAGTCCAAGCATAAAGTATTCAGGTGATATTAATTTATGACGTGGCCTTGAAAGAGGGAACTTGATGTAAATGTACCCTGGGCGTAGAGTGTGAGCACAGCCTGAATCGCCACATAGATCCCATGAAACTGGTACTTTTCAAACATCACCTCAGCGATTTTCTCTCGGTTCTTGGAGGGGTTCATGGGTGGCTCAGTCAGCAAGACCTTCAAAACAACAAATAATGTTAACTATGCTCAAAGAGGTCCTGTGAAAACCAAGACCAGCCCTTTGTGTGTAGTAATCACCTTGCATTCTGATGGGTTGATGTTGAGGCGCTCTGGGCCAAAGGTGTAGTCCCACAGGTGCAGCATGTCTTCCCAGCATCGCACCATGCCGTTCTCCATGGGGTAGGACACCTCCAGCATGGAGCGGCACTCGCTGGCTTCATCCCCAACCATCAGGTCCTGGTGACAGAGGTCAAAGTCAAAACAGTAAGACTTGAAATGTCTTTTGTCTCATGTAAAGGGATGACTGTATTCCTTGCAAAACATGTAAAAGTTTCAGTTTCTTCCATTTTTTTTTTACTGATATATAGGAGATAAAATAATTTAAAGAGATGTTTTTCTTAATATAGATTCCAACTTTCCTATAGTGAGTAATTTCACATCCACAAAATATAATTTAATGTAAAGTAGAAGACGTGTCAAGTAAACACGTAATCTGCCCTTCAGTTTGATCTATTTATCTCCTTTGCAGTCCCGACAGGATCAGGATGCTTAAAGGCTTTAATGATTTGCACAGTCACAGGTTACCTTAGTATACAAAATGAACTGTGTGCATTGTTTCAACCATCAAACGCTTCAGAGCTGGATTAGCAAAGGGAATGGAAATTAATTACATTAAATGACTGCCTCTATCTATGTCTAATTCTGCAAAAATGTATTTTTATTTTTTACATTTTGTCACATTATGATCACAGTTATTTAGGGTTTTCAGAGTAAAAAGGATTAAATAATAATAAAAACATTTAGAATTTTAATTGTCAAAAATGGTGAAAACTTGTATTCTTTTCACAAAATCCCAATAAAATACACTGAAGATTGTGATGTGATTAAATATGAAAAAACTGTTTTTTTTATAACATTGTGTCATCTTTTTATTTTCATTTAATTAAGCTCACCTTAATCTCAATGTTGCCCACTTTGGTGGTTGACCGTATGATTGGCCGTCCCACCAAGGCTGGGAAAATGTGCTCGGGGAAGTTGGACCCAGCAAAGCCACACTTGACAAACTGTGCGGGGGAAGTGAAAAAAAGAAACATGAAGTACATTTTGGGTGTGTGTGCAAACACAGCTCCCATTTCTGCTCGTCGATCGAAACTCAGACTTTGTGCTGCGAGTATACAAAACTCAAATTAATTGATTTTTTTAATCACACAACTGGAAAAGTTTCTGCATTAAGGCATTTAAATAAATAGTCACAGTGTTTAAATGCTATGAAATCAACCACGGAGTCTATCAAGATGAAACCTCCCATTTTACTGTCTCAACATGTCTGTTTGGACAAACACACATTCCTTAGCCTGAAGCAATGCAACACATTCCTATAAAAAAATAAAATAAAATAAAATCAATAAATAAGAAAAAAACATGGGTCAACAGCTTGGGATGAATTTTATTTGCCAGTATTCTTAAAAATAAACATGTAAATCCTATAAGGTGCCCCTTTGAACATCTTAACACCTCACAGTTCTTCCTGCCTTTCATCCAATTGTATGCTCCCTTCAAACCATCACAACCATTTATGGATGTCTGTAAAAGCAGGAGTGGCAGGTCCAGACTCATGCAACAAGGCTGCAGTATGCGCCGAGTTTCACACCCTGCAGGATTTCTGCATCTGTTTGACTGAAAACCCAGAAATCAAAATGCTGTTAGAGATGCAGCACACCTGATTTGTATGACAATATCACCAATGTTGGGATAACTTGTAAGGATGAAGGCTATATAGCGTCAAGCCAAAAATAAAAACAATCTGTGATGTTATGATGATTACTGTGTGAAAGAGTTTGAAGCACTTACTCACCCCTGTCCCATTGTCACAAACCACCACCTTCCTCCCTTGGCTGTCCATGCTTTCGCTAACAGTTCAAGATACTCCCACCTGTCCGACGAGAGCCTAATCAAGCTTAATATTTAAGGTAAACATGCATGAGCTTAGCTGGGATCACAACTGACAGGTAGGCAGAAGTCTGCTCTTGAAGCGTGGGTGTGGTTACACAATATAAAACACCCGTTTTATGGCGAAGGAGGATGGGGAGGAGTTTTAAACTTTTTTTTGTTGAAGCAGGAAAGGTTTTGTTTTATATATGAAAGTAGAACTTTCACAAATGACCTTTCGGTTCAGTTCAGTGTTTTGTGGTGCACTCTGCAGACTCTGCATAGATGATTATTTACCATTTATGCAGGTTTGTTGATCCTTGGCAACTTCAATATTGAATCTGAACATCCATCCTCCCATTTTCTAACAACCTAACAACATCTGAACATAAGCTACAATATTTGGTCACACAACCTTCTGTTATTACCTCTACAGTAAATCGGCATGTGGACATTGGAGTTGTTGACACTTTGGGAGTCCAATTTTGACTTCCTGCTGGAACTGAAGTCATCAGAAAATGTTAAAACCTTTATTTGGGAAAAACAGATGTGACCAGAAAACAGCCTGATCATAGCTGAAAATTAAAAAACAGAATTGTGAAAGAAAAGGCTCATCTTGCAGTACTAACTTATCTGCTGCTTTGGGAGAATGACAATGATGGAACTAAATAATCTAATAATATTTGACCCAGTTCAATTAAAATTCTAATTTATCATTAAATCTAGAGGAGGTGCAACAAAAATATAAATCAATAAATGAGTTAAATAATTCGCTTTGATCATTATTTCATTGTTATTTATGAAATACAGTGATAGTGCACTTTACACCTCTGTTTACATATTTACCGAGGTGAAGATATAAAAACAGACTCGTCCTCATAAAGATGCCAAACTTTGCAAAAATTGAGATGAACACAAATAAGGTTGTTATTATACTGCCCTCTGGCGGTGAGATGCAGTAATGCGCCACATTAACGCTGAAAATTGCCGCATTGCGATTAAACTTTGTAATAATGGCGGATTTGTGGCGTTACCGAACTGATCCCCCAAACAGACGGCTCGTTTTCAACTTCACGGTAACAAATTCAACACCGCGTTTGATTATTATTCTTTAATAAGCGTGTTTGTTTTTTTTCCCAAAATGGTGACTGTTTTTTTCGTCTTTTGACCGAAGTGGACCCGGGAAAGAAACCGGGCGCCATCTTTGTTACTGCTGCAGTTTAAAGAGAATCAGAAACGTTGCTAAAATGGAATCAATATGTCGTCAGAAACAGGTAAGAACTTTTGTTTGTCAGCTGTTCGATGAAGTTGTAAGGGTCATAAAAACGTGTTGTTGCAACAAAATAGCTTAACGCTGCTGTTTTGTCCAACAGTATCGCTTTTTAAATTTACTCGAGCTGTGTCAAAGTGTAAGCTAACTTGGTTTTGTTACGCTTTATATTTTTGCCTTAGACACATTTATTGGGAATTATTTTTACTTTTATTGTAACAATTCTTAGTTTAGTACAGTCATTTAAGACATGCAAAACAAATGTGCATTCACATTATTTTTGAATTCTGATTCAAATTCAGTTCTGTTCAAAAAATACTTTATTGATTCCAAAGAGAAATTAATGTTATTGAACAAATGTACCAATTTTTAGTTGAAATAATACAAAACAAATGTCAAAGTCGGGCGAAATTTGAATTTTTTTATATCGTGCTGTTTACAATTTTTGTATAGGCTATATTATAGTTATGCTGTCAAAAACATTACCACAGATTTTATGAGCAAAGTTAAAACTTTTAAGAGTTGTATATCAAAGAAAGGTTCTTTATATAAAAAAGCAATTTGTGATTATTTACATTAAAAACTTCCTAAAAACTTAAGAATAAAAATATTTAAAAACGATATTCTTTTGCTGTCAATGTAAAAAAAACATACATTTTATAATTATACATTTTCAGGTTGCATTTTTCTTAACTTCAACAAATTTCATTAAAATAAGGTTTGCTAAAATGTGTTTAGGTCCATAATGATGTAGCATTATATTTTATATTTTATGTCACACTTCCAACATACTGCTTGGAGCTTTCTACATACAAAAACTCATGACCACGTTGCATAAAAATAGTTTTATTTATTCGCACAAAACATTTACAAAATACACATTTTCACTGAATTACAGAAACATTGTGAGAAATGATAGTTGTAAGAAAGTTATGTCAGACAGCAGGCCTGCGAGAGTGTTAATGAAGACGCACTTGATTAGCTTTGACTGTTGTGAAATGCATTAGGCACATGGAGAAAAGAACCAGTGAACTTTGAACTCGAAGCAGCTTGGGAACCTCTGACAGCATCTTCCATTGAGGGATAGCAGGAAAGGTGAACAGGTAAAATGGCTGTAGTTGAAATAGTTTGTGCTCTAACAGGCGTGTTGTAGTCACAGACAGTTTGCATAGACTCACAATCTGTGTTATAAGAATGCCCTTAACTCCATTTAAGGCAGTGAAAAGAATCGAAGTTCGTAATGACGACTTTTGCATGCACATTTTAACCAGTGCAGTAGAAGACAACAATGAGACACACATAAACATTAGTGTACTACTGACAACGTATGGTTTTACACTACTTTAAATCTGTAAGGGCACGTAAGTATTAATTCATTATTGTCCATGGTGACATATTCACATACAGCTATAGCCTACACAAGGCGCATTGTTCTTATAGTTTTTTTCCACAATTTCCACACAAATGCATGTAGCTTCCCTTTAAACTATTACAAGATCATTTATATTTACAGATTTATTTGAAACAGTAAAAAAAAAAAAAAAAAAAGACACGACAGTACTAATATTCTCATGAGCTAACGAACATTAGGATTAGCTCTAAAATCTGTACCCGAGACTTAAACATACTGTTAGCCAGTAGTTGTTTATCATTCTACACAACAACAACCAAGCTTATGGGTTTTGTTGGGCTCCAGGCTCAATTTGCCCCTTTGCCAGCTTACATGTAAACAATCTATTTTAGATTATTTCAGCTGTTGCTTTTCTGTTTATTCCACTTGGTAATAAGCTATCATCTAAATGGGTGTTTGTTTTAAAAATGTAAAATTTACGCTTTGTTCTGTATGCCATTTGGTCTTTTTGACTCTTACAAAAGCAGCTGAATGATCACCTCGCCTCAAACCGTCATAAATGTGAACAAACTTCTGCGGGTAAATAATATCGACAGTGTCACATAACCACATTTCCACATATTTGCCTATAAGTGAATTGTAGTACATTTCTTTTAATCATTTAGTTGTGAAAGTGGCGTTAAGATGTCCCCAGGACCAGTATAAATGAATTCCATCGGCACGAAGCGTCCCGTGGCAGACGCCTTGTTTTCCTGCCAGAAAAAGACCAAAACTGAAAAAGTACAACATAGCAAAGGGGTGAAATGAGCAGCACCCTTCTCAGTGCTTTTTTTAAGTGCATAATTCCTTGTACAAAGTCTGTTCGGAGGCAGAAGTTCCCCCGCCGCTTTTTTTTTCTGTTTAAGCAGCTGTAGCATGTCCATTGTCTCATCGTCTATAATGTTGTGTTTTTGTACCTGTATAAAAAAAAAAACTTGAATCATCTCAAGACTCAAACTCGCCGTCGCTGCTGACAGAGATCTCTGGTGTAGATGCCCCCGTCCCTCTGCGCTCAGTTTCTGTGCTGCAGTCGCTTGCCTCTGGGCTGCCGAGGTGGCGAGGGGAAGTAGGCAGCAGGTGGGGGTGGGGGTGCCGTTCTTGCAGGGCGTCGTCAGGGGAGCCTTCCGACGGCAGGACGGACGGATCCTGTTGAAGTCTGAGGTGGGGACAGAAATTAGTTAAAGTACCTCTCCTCAGTTTAAATGGAAACGCCCCGTTTCCCCCACAAAATTTAATATTTAGGATTTTTCCGCTCTAGTGTTCCTCTCTTTAAAATGATGTGGGAACCTGCCTGTTTTTTGCCGATGCGGCACGGTCTCTTTGGCGGCGGTTCTTGAACCAGTTACCGACTTGTGTAGGCGTGAGACCAGTGGCCTGCGCCAAGTGGCGTTTCCTGGACGGGTTGGGGTAGGGATCTTGGAGATACCACTCTCTCAACAAGCTCCGAGTCCGTTCCTGTAGAAAAATGGGAGATATTTCATCTTCAATCCTTACTTCTTATCATCTCAATCAATAAAACTGGCTTGTCCCTCTTGTATGATGCGGTCTTTGAACAGATTAGACTGGATTTATAAACAGATAAACACTGTTTACAGTTGATGTATATATAACCATGTATATCTTCTAAATTGGATCATGCTAAGGGGCTTAATAAGATGACAGACTGGTCATCCCCACAGAGGTTTGGAATTAAAGATTATACGATTATGAGCACTGGCCACAAGGGGGAGCTCATGTGCATAAATATGGAGACAAAGTTCACGCCCTCTTTTGCCCTCTTAACATGCTGTTGAAGCAATTTATTTTAATCTGATCTTTTTATAATAAGCATAAAATATACCCAAAGGTTTCAGTAGTTTAAAAGAATATTTAAATTTTATATTATACCTTGAATTATTGGGTATATTTTTGGAAATGTGAAAAATATTCTAGTGACAGAAGACATTTATACAGAAAAATACAAACGTGATCAAAACTGCAATCTTAAAAGTTTAATTCCTTTATGGAAGGAAGACGAATGAGATTTTTTTAGTTTTTTCAACATATTAAAATAAATTCCACCATAAAGTTTTTTTTAATTATGTCAAAGACAAGTTTAATGCTCAAAAAGCAATGACAAAAAGCTTCTCAGATGAATTCATCTGGCTTCATCTGAGAAGCCAGATGAACTGGCTTCTCAGTTCATCTGACATTATACAAAGTACTTTACAATATGAAGATGTTAGATAAAGTAACGTTCGTTTTTCCGTCACACAAAATAACCACAGCCATTGCTGGAATGTAAAACCATTGCTGCTAGCAAGTCAAACACAGAAACAACTAAAACATATTTTTTCTCTGTTTGTCAGTACTGGTTTTATTTCTTGTAACATCTATAACATACTTGCTATTTTACAATTTTGATTTGATTCTGCTAAGTTCTTGATCTTTAGCAGAATTTCCAAGAAGGATTTACAAGACCTCACAGTTGATGGTTGATTTGCTTAGGGAACCAGTGAGATGGAGCATACTTGTGCAACAGTCTGGTGTAGTTTAGACGTGCAGGCCGAAGGATGAGGGTGGCTCTGACCATCTTAAGAGCATCTTAAGAGCTCAAAGTCAAGCCTGTTTGATCTCGAAGTCAGAGAAAAAATCATCTGCACTGGTGTCCAAGAAAAACTGTTTCTAAAATATCCGCTTAATGTTTGTGCTCGCTACGTGCCCATTGTTTTCTTCTAATTTTGTGGAAAGACAAGAGAGTTGAACATCTTTATTGTAAGTATAACATACAAGTTTACAATGTCAGTATAAGTTCTTACCTTAAAGCAGTGCGTCTTTTGCTCGCCGTCCCAAATGGTGCGGGGCAATGGAAACTTCTTCCTGATCCGATACTTCTCCACTGGGCCCAGCGGCCGCCCTCTCAGCCTTTCTGCCTCTCTGTAGTGCGCATCCAGCCAGAGGTCTTGCAGCTTGGCATGCGACTCGCGGGTAAATCTGTGGCTCTGGAGGATCTGGTACAGCGCCTCGAAGTTCCCGGTGTGGAAGGCGACCAGCGCTCTTGCTCGCATCACAGACTCGTGCCGGTTGAGCGCCTCCCCCGCAGAGCCGGGCACGGCGGCAGGCAGAGACCAGAGGAACCGACCCAGGCGCTCGATGTCCCCGGTCTCCTCCAGGTTCTCGCACACCCGGGCGACCTGGTCAGGTGTGAACATTGGCAGTGGGAACATTTCACCTGGTCTCTTCACGGTAGCTCAGCTGAGATGCGTTCACAACCCACATGGGATGGTATATCCGTGTGTGAAGCTCCTCAGACCTGTTGGAAAGGTTTCGCCACAACCTCAACAGCCTCTCCTGGTATTTAGGTGTGAGTACTTCTGGGAAGACACTGTTGGCTCCACCATTACAGGCAAGAGCAGAGACAAATGAAGAAAGAGGACAAGCAGTTGCTAGTATTTATAGCCAGATACAATTAGCATCTCTGTGGTTGTTTTGAGAAGGATTATACGTCCTGGCCATTAGCCTCTTAGTGGGGGGTAGTGTGTACAGAGGTGCCTGGCTGATCAGCTTGTTTGGCTTAGCCTGAGGATACACTGACTGCCAGGATGACTGCAGTGAGCAAACAAGTGAGGAAAGATTATTTAAAAGGTCTGGTCTTTAGGAGATAGATGTCCATCTCAGAAACTTATGATGGAGAGAAGAAAATGTGTGAAGAAAGAGGGAAAAACACTAAAAAGAACAAGAGGCAGAAAGTTTAGAGGCAGCTGATTTTCTTAGAAAGTTAAGAACTTAAAAGAACCCTGTTAAATAATATTTTGCATAATTGACAAAGTATGTTTTCTTGACATTTGCCCAAGGGTAAATGTTGGGATATAAAGCCCCTCCTGCCAGCTAATACCCATGTAATTAAAACAGACATGGGTTACAGATAGGTTATCCCCTGTGACCTCTCATCACACCAGTTCAAACTGGGAACGCCTCTGGACGTCCATACAGAGCAAGTCAGGTCACCATGTTATTAATCTGCAGACTGGTTCAGTCCGTCTTATCTCAGTAGCTCATTAATCAGTCTAAGGACAATTTTCCTATTAATCAGACAACAGATGCTGTAAGCATCTGTTGGCTAATGCGCAAACAGGTTACACTTCATTTACCCAAAGTAGCCTAAAGGGAAACAAATGTGCTCTCAACAACATCAGTGTGGAGGTGACATTTATTCTGCAACCGGCAACCCTGAAGTCAGATATAGATTATTTCCAGAGTGATTAAGGCTTTGAGCAAAGATTGCAGTCAGGTGAAGGTTTGTCTGGTTTAAAACGAAGTAAAAAAAAAAAAAAGCCTCTTGTAGAAATCTGTTGAGAATTCAGGTATTATGAGGCTGGCAAACAATAGGGACAGATCAATAAGCAACTGAAACCGTGGCTTGTTTTGACATTGTATATTAACTACTTCAAGTTGTCACTCAGAAATCATTTTAAAATTAAATGGGAACATTTTATGAAGTTATGTTAGAGCAATGCATGCATATTAGATCAAATAAACTGTTCAGAGAATATTTGCATTTCTATTGACCATGAAATTGTTGAAACTGGAATTACAAAAATAAATTGCTTGGAAACACGCCAATTTAGAAAAAAAACTAAAATTTTTCAGTAAAATATTTTTGCACTAGGATGTGGTGACAATAAAACTGCAACAGAAACACTTTCTTTGCATCACACAAGTCATGTCATCAACAACCAGATGTTACTACTGGTGGAAAAGATGAAGAAATCGACAGGAAGTGGTAGCAGGATGATGCGGCGGCATGTTTTTTTAATGACTTACTTTATTGCATTTCTTGCTTAATAGAAACACAACGATTGTGAAATTGTGGTGGTTTTTACTTTAGTCGAATATCAATAAAGTTTTGCGTACATTTGAAATGAGAGCGCATTTTTCAAACCATCCAAAAATAATTGTTGGGTGTTTTTCTTGCGAAATTCCAAAGGTAGTTTTTATGTTCACGCTGTATTGCATCAGGTGTAAAGCAAGTTTCTGACTGAGATTCAGAAACTTGGAAAGAGGAAAAACTCTTTACTGCTTCTGCAAAACATAACATTTTGAACCATTTCTTCCTCCCAACTTCATGGGAAAAGTTTAGTCATGGCTCCTTCGTGATTCAATGTCAACGTGCACCTGTGGACAAAACAAGGTCCAAAAGGACACAGATCAGTAAATTTGGTGTGGAAGAAAATGCGTGGCCTACACAGAGTCCCAACATAAGCCTCATGAGGCATCTTTAGGATAATTTTGAGCATCTCACATGATTGTCTGACTTCATAATTGCTGCCCTGGTTAAAGTCTTTTATTATCAAAAATATGTTATTATTAGTTGATAAGTCAGTAAAGGAAGTGACCCGATAGGTTTGGCAAAATAGAATACAATATGAATATTGAGTTTATTAAAGGTTTGTATTGTTTATGAGTTTAGTTTAAATGCTAATAATATAGATATTATCTGTCTTTTTAAACTATAAAATATAATCTTGCTGAAGAAGAGACCAAGAGCATTGTTATTGTTTTATAAATGCAGTTGATGGTGCTGATGACAAATTATAATCAGAGTTTCAAGTGGGAGGCACAGAAACCTGCAGAAATATTGTATAAACAGTTGGAAATCAATTGATGCCTGTTGGACCCTAAGTCTAGATTAAATTCACCAGTGGGGAGGTGAGTTAACAAAACGAAGGGGACAAGCTGTGTCGCGCTCGTGTGTGTGTGTGTGTGTTAGTAACACTGTTTGGCACAGAAGAGGAGAAATGAGCTCAGTGAAGATCTGTCTTTAATCTAACTCTTCCAAGTTTTAGACATTTTGCGCCTCCACCGCCAAGCAGACATGCTCTCGCATAGACAAACATTTACCTTCATTAGAAGGAGTCCAGCCCCCACCGCCCCACCTCCCAATCTGTTTAACATTTTTAAGAGCAGACTGAATCAAAATCTGCTTAAGCACACTCAAGCCGTTAGAATAAGACGAATAATAAGATGGCTGATGAACAGATGATGTGTTTGTAGAAAGGTAGGGGGGCAAAGGGTGAGACGAAAAGCTTGATTATCTTTTTTAAAATGAGAAAAATTAGATAGCAAGTATACACTACAAATAAACCTGTTCTCATTTTTAGCATAAATTATTTTTTCACAATGTGGCCACACGTTGAATACTTCCAACCTGATTAAATCATCGGTCTTTTATGTGTTCCTGTGTATGTTTTGATGTTGACTGTTTACAATGTGCATTACAATGAGATAGATAAAGACTCCAGTGATGAACAAGTTTTGTTATTGCTCAGAGCCACTAACTTTGCAGTTTTCAATTAAATCTTCATGCACCTTGTAAATGGTGACATTTTACTTTTATCATCGTTTAGTTGTGTTTTTAAATGTTAAAAGAATAATACTCACAGATATGAAACATTAGTTTTCCACCACCTATGTATTTTTCTGGAAGATTTTAGCCAAAACCTTAGTTTAGCATCATGTAGGAGTACAGATAATCTAACAAGGGTCCCTCAGTTCTACTATCTACAGCAGATAAACAATATTTGACAATAAGTTTCTTTCTGAATATACAGAAATCCAGTTCAGTCTTAACACAAGACCTCTCAGATTATTCATAGAAAAAAAATTAAATCTCTTTGGCAAGCTGCTAATGAGAAAAAACTTTGTTTTTTTTACATAAACAATAACAAAACCAGCTAATTGTACTTGAATGACTTGGATATATCCCTAGTTGGCATCATATTCTCTGTCTTAAAAAAACAAAACAAAAAAAACCGCTTGTTGATTTTGTCAGCAGACAAAGCAGGGGTCATGCACTGTGGTGTCCTACGCAGGAACTGGGGGTTTTACCCTGCTGTATAAATCCACACCAAGCACAATTAACAAGCAATTGGGGAGGAGAAGTAATTAGTATTATCTGCTTATCACCGTTACCCCTATTTGAAGGAAAAGGGGTTACAAAACCCACAATGGCATTTACACACACACACACTTAATTCCCTCATGGCTAATGTGTAAGAGCTAATTACAAGCTCATTTACAACTCAATGGCAGCATCCTCTCAGACAGGTCTATCCCCCTGCATCTTCCCCTCCCCTCGTCTCCACAATGCGGTTAGCTGTGCCGCACAGGCCAAACCAGGAGGACTCCCAATGACTCCCAAGGTTAAAATGTGTGGTTCCAGAACAAAAGCCTGTTCCAACCAGGGTAGTGTTCTGTGTCCAGCATCGTCCCAATGTCTTTTAACTGTATTTACCAGAATAGCAATGTTCCATAGAAACACAAGGCCCCTGGTTTGGAGGTTTAGTTTTGTAATTCAGTCATATCAGGTAAAAATATTTTGCCTAATATTTCCTGTAACCTAAAACTTTAATATATTTTAGTTAAATTACATTATTCTATTACTGTCTCTGAGAGAAAGATATATTTTCTCTTTTGTCACAGTGATATTTTAGGGGTTTAAACAGTTTAAAATTCTGAGGCGCATTTTAAACAACCAGAAACCTGACGAATCCTGACTAGATTTTTAAAAAGTCAAATCAGTAACAAAATCAGCTAATTTTCAGTTAAATGTTTTGATGGCTAATGCCTCTTAGGGACTCTTCTGACCGGGTTTTGTTTATTGAATCTTTATGAATGTTAAAAACTCCCCCTGACTTTCAAGTGATTATAATTTAGTTTCACAGTGTAAGCCCTGTGAATGATTGTGAGTTTATGGCTGCAACTGCTCCAAATGCATCAGGAGTTGGTGCTGGAGTTTATTCAAAGCATCCTGAATGAAGGCTGGAAAACAGAGATTAACTCTTTCTTTTGGCATTAAGTACAGCAAGCGTCTGTCCATTTTATGTGCTAAAATAACAAAGAAACATCCCTACATATTCATATTTTACTTACTATGTGCACTACTGCATTAATAAGAAGAAAACTGGCTGGAATAACTAATGCAAGTTCATCTTATGTGGACTTTAAAGTCTGATATCTTCTCTAACATTGAAGGAAAGAATCACTTTTCATAAATTCATTTGTTAAAGTCCATTACAGTGTGATAGATAATTAAATGTAACTCTTTACAGTAGCTTTTGTTTTTCTTCATTTTGATTTCTGGAACAGAAACCTTTGATATGTGCGTCAGAGCCATGTTTGCGTCAGTGTTATAGTTCACCCTCCAGACGGTATCATGTTCACTGTTTGAAGGACCGGCTTAACCACAAGCTCACAGTTATCTGGCAAGCTCCAGTTTAAGCCTTTAAAAAATAGAACAGCAAATCACTACCTGCTCAGGACTGGGTGTTTACTGGTTTGTGGATCAAAGCTTACTAGTTTTTTTTTTATTATTATTATTTCAAAAACACAGACCAAACCAGAAAAATACTCGCCAAGTTTACTTTTAATTTATAAAAATATTGGTGTTAATAAAGTGGAGAGTATTAAGGAAAATGTAGGTTTTTCATAATGCTCAGCATCATCGCAGTAATTGGTGTTGTGTGGTGATGTTTTCCATTTATTCATCAGCCTGATTTCAGTAGAACAGGAATGTATAAAGAGAGATGACATAGTGTTGCAGATGTTTGTATCAACCTCTAACTCTCTCTCAGAAAAAAATACATTTATTTCTGCTTGAATACACTGAGATGCAGGTCTTTAATGGCAGTATGGATCATGTTCAGGCACTGATTTATTGACAACCATCTGAAAATGAGTATTATTTTATTCTTTTTAATCTATAACCTAAAGTGTTCTGTGACAAAAACATATTTTTATTGACATCATTAAATATTTATTGAAGTTCTTTTCAGATTTACAAGTATCTGTAACTTAGTGTAATTGTGTTTTTTCATTCATTACCTTACATTTAAGCTACATTTTATGTTAAACAAGCAGAAAGTGTCAGAACTTCTACTAAATATTTATAAACCATATTTATAAATATTATCATTGCTACAGATATTTCTATTACACTATTTATTAGGACAACTTGTTTAATATTCAGATAGTCTGTCTTGCTTTATCATCTGACAGGTGTTACTGGAATTGTTAAGAGATCCACAGGGATTTAATCTGGGTCTTATTTTTGCCTAATACCATAATGCTCATTAATTCCTGCTTTGGTGTCTTACCTCCCCTGATCTCTGGATTTCCCAGTCCAGCTTCTCCAAACACTCCACTGAAACGTACACAGCCCCGAGGAGACGACCACTCTGTTGTTTTGTGCTTTCGTCTTTTAAAAGTTGCGTTGAAGGAGGGCAGTGTGGTAGAGATGCACTCCGATGGCTCACACACCATCAGCTATCGATGCTGAATTTTCCTTTAAGAAATTAAAAATGAAAAAATGAAAAATGTGATATTTGGATTTAGTCACAGTTGTACGGTTAGAAGTTCTCAGTGATCCAGTGATAGTAATTTTAACTTTTCACAGCAAATCGTCCTAAGCCGTCCTTCTAATGTTTTCAAATACACAGTGCTGTGAAAAAGTACACATATTTACCTCCTACTTTTGCTTTTCTGTGACACTTTTAAAAGATTATTTCAGATCATCGATCTAATGTTAGTATCAAATCTCAGTAAATATAAAAAGCAGTTTCCATATTAATTAATATATATATATATATATATATATATATATATATATATATTAAAAAAAAGCTTTTTAAAAAAACTGAAAAAGATGCCCCCAGTTGGCCCTTGTGAAATGATGTACGAACAGTGATTAATAACCTTTATCTGGAAAGAATTTCACTGTTCCTATGCAGACTTGATTGCTACGTAACCTGTAGAACCAAGAAATCGCTTAAAACAAAACTTGTCTCACAACATAAAATAGGCTAAAGCTATCTATTCTCCAATCTAAATAAACTCAAGAACAAATAAGGACAGATGTAATTGACATGTATCAGTCTAGGAATAGTAAGAAAACCATTTCTAAGACCTTGACTCTCTCCAGAGCAACAGTCAGAACCATAATCCACAAATGAAGAAAATGTGGAACGTTGCAGAGTCCTTCAGGAGTGGCCGGTCTCCAACTGTACTTGAGTCATAATTCATCCTGTTAAATTCATATTTCATGGTTCAGCAAGAAAGACACTGGGCAAAATGGTTTCCATGTAGAGTCCAAGGCTAAAACCACTGCTAACCAAAAGCGTTGCAAAGGCCCGCCTCACATTTACCAAAACAAACCGTGATCCCCAAAACATTTGAGAATTTTCTGTGAAAATGGAAGTCTCTGGAGGTGTGTGTCTTCATATCTGTTGTACAACAAACAGCATTTAAGAAAAAACATCGGACCTACAGTTAAACATGGTGGTGGTAGTGTGATGATCTGGGATCAGGAAGATCGATGTCTTTCTGGAACTGTGAATGCTAAAGTTCAGTTCTGCAAAGTGTTCTGGACCTGAAGGTCAGAAAAGCTCTGGTTCTGATCCAAAGCTGACCAAGAAGTCCATAAGATGAACATTTTTGGAGTGGCCAGTTAAAATCCAAGTATTAGATCCGATTGAGTTGCTGCGGTGAGACCTTAAACAAGTCATTCATGCAGGAAAACCTTCCAACACAGCTAATTAACACAATTCTTCAAATCAGAGTGAGCAAAAATTAGTCCTTACTGACTTTAAAGTTGTTTCTGCCAAGAGTTTAACAGAAACAATAAGTGTAGAGGATAATGAGTTTTTCACTTTGGACTTTGTTGGGCTGAGTAGCCTTAGTCCCTTAAATAAATTATCATTTGAAAGCACTTTGATTGTCTGAAATATTCAACATAGAAGAGCTAAAACAGAAGAAGTTTTTAAGGGCTAAATAGTTTTTCTCTGCTCTGTATTCCTGTCTTTAGCTTTTGACAGCCAGTTTTCCTGAGCCCAAGTGAACATTTCACAAAAACTGACGCCATACTTGCATAAGATTTACAAATTTAGTGAAAACAAATACTATCACCCTCACTCGTGGCTTATATTGATTTTGATTCTAGTTGTATTGTGTGATCCTTTTGTGACAGCTCAACCCAAGTTTAATCTGTCATATAAATCCGAACTAATCTCCTGTGTAACAGCGGCTGCAAAGGCTGAAAATTGACAGAACTGCTCCTGCCTAGTTACCTTAATGCAAAAAAAAAAAAAAAAAATTAAGTAACATTACAGGTATAAAAATAAGAATAGAACATTTGTTTTGTTCTTTTTCCTGCAATGGCTGTAAAAAAAAAATAAAACTGCGACTCCATTAGAGAAATGTTAGACTTTCGCACAGTTGTGTTTTGCAGACATGGTGACTCCAGCGTCATGGCTGCCGTCGTCTGTTCTTGAAGAACTGTGATAACTGAGCTCCAGGGGAAGTTAAAGCTCAGTGTGTGAGAGCATACGGTTACTCTTTGCTTCAGCATCTGTCATTTGAACTTGCACCTGTTGAAAGACATGGATACGGATGGAATCATGATGACTTTTATGGATCACTCTGTTTTCATTGTGTGTTTGAAGCTTTGTTTCCTGCTGGGTTCCTGGGACAGCAGGGGTTGGGAGGTGTTAGCTTGGTGAGAGGGATTACCTTTATCTGTTAGGCCTCCTTTTCTCTCCCCCAGGCAGTGTCACGTCTCATTACTTCTGTCCTCCAGGCCGGATAGTCTGGCTTTAGCTGGGATACATTTAAAATGCCAGGTAACCTGGCGCTCCAAGAACTCCAGGTTTAGAGCAGAGTGATATGTCTGTACTGAGAGGCTTTTATTCAGTAAGCGCACATGTAAACTTGCCCCAAAGCTGGCACTGATGGCCGATAAGCCCTCATTTGTTTAAGTGAAATGGATCCCGGCATCTCTGAGAGAAGGGCAAGGCTGGCACGTATTTGGTCTCTTATTCTGATTATCTTATGAATAAATAGTTGCATTTTTAGGTTAACAAACACACACGCAAGTTGCATCTGATTGTGCATTTGTGAATAGAAAAAGAAAGTACTGAAGGCAAACCAGAAAACTGAGGGGAGTAGAGCAGGCCTCAAAAAAGGGAACAGTTATTTTTTCCAACAGTAAACTACGGAGTTTTAATAAAATAAATAAAGACATCAAAATGTTGTGGGAGAGGCAACTGAAAATATTCGTAGATTAGAAAGCTAAAAAAGGTTTTATGTTTTCATAATTAAGAGATAATCCATTTCTGACATTTCTTGAGTGTTACTTGTTTTCTACATCAAGAAAAACTTTGAATGCATTTTCTGCAAAAACAGCTGGATATTAACTTCTTATAAAAAACATGTTTAGCAAGGCATAAGAATAAGGTGGACATTTGAGCTCCACATTACTTTGGTATTAACATGACCAAAATTGCGGTTAATAAAACATGAGCATTTTGTGTTTGATATGTTTTATATTAAAAATAAAAGATTAAGGTTTTCTCTTCGTCCTTTTTGAAAGGAGAGCAGAGTTGAAACAAAGCTAGTGCTCATCATTAGTCATTGGAGACATCACCGTCTAAATTTGTTTAATCAAAAAAACGTTAATTTTTAGAAATTTCTTTTCGTAATTCCATTTTGTGCAATTTGATGATCAATTTTTAAATACTGACACTGGAAATTAGCCAATAGATTCTTCTTCCTTTAGATAAAGTTTCTGCTCCAAAAGTTGTTTTTGTTTGTTCAACCTCCTAACACTTCAAGTGGTGCATTCACGATGAGGAAGACTTTTTTTTTTGTTTATGGGAAGGTAATTTCTTTGGTTCTTTTAGTGTTTCAAATAAAAAGGACCCATAAAAATGTGTTATTTTTATTTGTACTCGTTTTTATGAGAAATTCTGACTTCACGTTCTCAGATCTTCCTTTTTTTTTCTTTAACTTTTACGATACTTGTGACATTTATTATAAATACACAGCTCAGTTGTGGCAACAAAAAGACTCGGCTTGTTAATAAGCTGTTCTCTTTGTAAGAAGAAGAAAACAAGCTGTTTTTGTGAACCAAGTAGCAAACCACTCGTAAATCCTTCCAGTTAAGTGGCTGATGAATAGAAACCACAGACGTTGAGTGACATGGATGGCCTTTATTGTCTATTTTTGTATTAATGATGCCCCGGTGTGAAAACTTTCACCTCGTTTTGGCCCAGAGGTTCACAGAACAAATTCTTTCAATCAGTTTGGGTCACTGACTCTTTGTTTTCTCACCCGTCCAGTGAACCACACAGAGGAGCCTGGGTTTCTACATTGCAAGTTGGCTGACCTCTCGCTCTCCTCGTTCTGCTCTTTCCCCTCCTTTTCTCTTAAAAAAATAAATAAATAAAAGAATATGCCCCCACCTCAGCGCCTGCTCATCTCGCCCTCCAGCTGGTTCCCTCCCCTCCCTCTGTCCAGAAGCTGCCAAGCTCCCCGAGCCTTAGTATGGCTAATCTAGGTGGTGGGAGGCCTCCCTCCTGCTAGCATACACAAGAGAGGGCAACCCTAATTGCTTATGTCACAAAGATCTCTGACCCAGATAAGCCTTCACTCCCCAAAGCTGCTGGGATAAACCCCACTTTACCTCACCAAACCTGCCTCTCCTGATCCACCGTCCCCTCCTAACATTTCTGCACCTTCTGCTACATTATTAGCACCCTGAGCGGGGACGAGACGAATGAACCACATTTACTGATATAACCTGATCTCATACATGGAAAAGATGAAAAAAGAAAAGAAGTTACTGTTATACTTTTACACTTTCCAAGTAAAACAGCTTCTTGTATATTAGCTTCATTGAACTGTAAACTTAAGCTAGGAAACCAAAGGTAAATCCTCTGGCGCGTGAATACTCTTCCTTCTTGTGTTAGGAATAACATTGACTTCCCTTACAAACTGAGTAATAACTGATTTTAGAAGGCGAGGGTGAGATAAATTAATCAGAAGTTAAAACAACACAGGACTTTATAAGATTGACGATGATCAGATGTGCCCAGCAAAGCCGGTCCAGAGCTGAGGCGCAGCGTTGCGTGCTTGTGGCTCTCGTGTGGCCAGGCTCATTATCCAGCCCGGTAATGCAGGCTTAGCCACAAAACGCCACAGCGGCTCGGACTGTCATCAAGTGCCGAATGTCACACGTGCGCTACTTTACCAGCAGATGGCCCTGTCGCCATTAGAGCCGCGGCACTCCATCAGGTCTTATTTGGTCACCGGATGAATGGAAACTTCAACTGCGTCTCCAGAAATAATTCAGTCCCTATCAAAACCGGCCTTTACTGAGAACTTACTGGATTCTACTTTAAAACAGATCTTAATCACCAAGTAGAGCCTTTTAATTGGATGCTGGCCCTGCTTACCATGTAATCATCCATCACCTGATGCAGAGATGCCTTTAAACTTCAGCTCTAAGTCTAGTTACAACACAGCAGCAATGAATAGTAGCACCAGTTATCCTTGGGTGCAGTAACACTGGAAAGATCTCGTTCTTGTGTAACCCATGGCACCGTTTGAGTCTAAAAGCTGTGTTATGTTTCTCTGAGTTAAAGTATTCCTTATCCTCGCCTTCGATTCTTCCCCTCCTATTTAAGTGATACTTCCAGAAACACCCTTGGCATTACTTGCCAATACAAATCCCTCTGGTGAAGTTAATTGATTGGATTTGTCCATTTCCAAGCGCTCAAAGGGCTTTCCGAACTCAACCTTGCATAATAGCTAAAATGGGAACGAATCAAACTTGTAGGAGTCAAGTTAACAAACGTTGTCCAAGAGGGATTTAATAGCAAGTTCAACACAAATCAGGCATTTTATCTGATAAAGAAAAGCAAGGAAGAAAAAGAAATACAGCATCTTTTTTTTTTTTTAAATAAGTGAACAAATGAAAAAAATACCAAGATATTACATAACCACAGTAGATAATGATTTCATATAAATTTCCCCATCTGTAAATATCTGAAATTATTTTTTTAAAGATGAAAAAAAATAATCTTAAGTCTCACAATTTCATGCTACAGTGTTCTTGCTTTGGGTTTAAGAAAAAGGTTCAAACTATTTTTATTTTAGGAAAAGATCACAATAAATATACCAAACTGCACTACTAGTAGGAAGGCTACAGATTCCTTCAAAAATAAATATTACAGAACATATTTAACATAATCAGTAATCAAACAGCACCTTTATTTATCCATACACTAAAAATAAAGGCGCGTCTAATACCATAGATCATAACAACACAATGATTAAGCCTGGTTTACACCTTGACAATGCATTATATTCACACACACGACATTGTCAAGGGTTAAAGTGATAAATTAATAAATGAAATGATGTAAAAAGTAAACATTTTGGTTTCTAATCCTTGGTGTTAGAATACAGCAGTTTTAAAGTTTATTTCTACAATGTCAGTGTTGTGTATATTGCGAAGTTTCCAGTGCTTATTGTTAAAAGTCATTTCTGTTTATATTGGAGAAGAAAGTGTCACAGAGAGGTGTACTTGGTCGAGGTGTGGAGTAAATCATCATGCTTCAGAGCACCAAACTTGTGCGTATATTTACCGCTCTCACTAAATAAAACAGCTTACAGTTGAGATGCAAGGACTACCGCCCTCTAGTGGCCAGAGAACAAGTTGATGGCTTGATCTACTGATTTTTAATCAGGCTTGTGTGGACATCCTACATAGATATTAAAGCCATGTACAAGCATTTCAAAAATTTTCATTTAAATAGGAAATATAGCTTTTCTTTCTTTGTTTTGGCCACACTTTAGCCAAGACAAACCAAGTTAATAGTTTTAATTTTCAATCTATCAGTTCGGGGGACACCACTGCCTTCACGAGCAGATTATATTAAATAATAATAATAATAATAATAATAATAGCTTGTTCTGTCTATATGTAAGAATTTATTCTGTTTTTGCTCATTTGCCACATTTAAAAGTTTCAGAGTCTGGGTTGTTGTTGCCTGATATTAAACCTTAATAATAAGTGTGACAAAATTCAAAAGCAGATAAAAGCTGTAAGGGACAAATGTCTTTTTATAGCATTACGTTGCTAAGCAACTGCCTGCAATAGCAGAAATCATGATCTGACATAAATGTGTAATAAAAGTATTACTAATTAAACTTTAAAAATTATGTAGCTTTAGATTACTAAAGCTAAAGTTTAATTAGTAAAACTTTTATAACAAATTTATGTCAGATCATGATTTCTTGGTTAATGACAAGTTGTCATAACAAAGACATTTTGAATAATGTCAACTTTGTATTAAAAGTGCCACAATTTACCGAATGACACTTTATGACAACAGTCACAAATATTCATCAAGACTTACTCATGACAGGTGTCATGTCATGTTTATGATGGTGTCATGATAGTCTTATTCACAACCCGTCAAATAACTCTTACCCAGTTTAAATATAAAAAACTGATTCAAAGAGGGAATAGTTGTTGCTTTTCTGTTTTAGGGGAAAGTAATGAGATCATGTTATGCTTCTTTTAATTTTGGTGTAAATTCTGGGACACTGTCACATTTTTATGACGGTTAATACTGCGAGAATTTCATACATGGCTCTTGCTTTTTGTGTTTAAACTCTTTGGGCCCAGGCTTCTAAAGTAGATATTTGACTAGAAATGTCATTTCATTGTGATTTAAGGCCATTTTTTCTATTTTTGTATCTGGATATCAACATAATGTATAAAGTAAGACCTCATATGTTTAGATTTTACCTAATAAAATTCAATTTGTAGTCACATTTGAACCAGAATGCAATAAACTGAAAGGATACTGACCCATTTTTTGAAATCCCATCATAAACCCTATGTGCAGTCTA
Organism: Poeciliopsis paucimaculata; assembly: GCA_903067055.1. Lineage (NCBI taxonomy): Eukaryota > Metazoa > Chordata > Actinopteri > Cyprinodontiformes > Poeciliidae > Poeciliopsis > Poeciliopsis paucimaculata. The sequence goes on from CAEGAD010067486.1 coordinate 37,545, forward strand.
TTTTTTAGATAGACTTTAAATATTATATATAGGAACTAGGAGAACCAGCTGAAACTCCTCCCCCATGCATCTATATCATAACTAAAAGTTGGCTTAGGACAGTCATCTTTTTTCCCCCCTCAGCATTGTCGGGTAGAGGACGGGTATTTGGTTTTCAGGCCCTCTTTGAAGCTGCGAAACAAAACCCGGTTCTGTTTGTTCTCCTCCTCTTTCTTAGCGTGGAACTCGCCCTGGATCTTGAAGCCGCGGTGCACGACGAAGGCCGAGCTCAGCACAGAGAACCTGAATCCAGCCACATGCAGCTCGCACGCCTGGACAAACGAAGCATAAACACCAGAAGGCAGGTGATGATGTGTGTTTCTGTAAAATCTACAGGTGCACCTTCAAAAAAAATTTTGACTCTGATCAAAACGTTTATTTCTGTCAGTAATTCAAATCAAAAAGTGAAACTCATGAATTAAGCTTGGTTTCTAGTTTATACGTGTGATATGCATTGCATAAACATGTTGCCCGACTTCTGAGGACACACCATAGCAACCTGGGCCTGCTTATCATGATTGGCTCCATGCTACACTGCATTGATGTAGTAGTAATTCATGTAAAAGGAGGCCAAAACAGGTGTTCAGCACATTTACTGTACAATACATGGGCATGGCTTTCAGTCTGTCAACATTTTTGTAAGAAATATCCTTTTTATTGGCTTTGTGTTTCTGAAAATGGACATTTGGGGGTTTTGTTAGCTTTAAAGTAATCGAAATGTACAGAAACACTCTAAACATGCCAGTAGTCATAATAATACATGAGCTTCCCTTTTTTAATTTATCAAAGTAAATTAGCATTTTAATTATACTCCTAAATAGCAGAATGCACCTAAGGGTTTAAAGCTAGAGTATACAATTTTTATGAAAAAAATAATATCTGTTACACATTTGTTAAAACTGTCATGTCCTGACAGTAAAATATGAAACAGATAATCTGTGAAAAAATAACAAGAAATATATAAATAAAACAAAAAAAAAAAAAAATCCAGCTCCTCCACCAAAACCTCCATTCCCAGTCAGAAACCACCAACCGGAGCCAGGAGGAAGGTCTTAGTGCTTAGTGTCACTCAGTCTCGTGTATGCTGCTCCTTAGGCTAATGGTGGAGAAACAATTACCCTTCTAGGAAAACTGTTAGTCCACCGTCATTGGTGGTTATGCTAACTAGGATTAGCATTTATGGCAGGCAGGCTCTGGGAACAGCACTTACATCAGCTTATTGTCAGCACCAAGACCCTCCTCCTGGCTCTGATTGGTTGTTTCTGACCAAGCTGTGTATTTCTGTAGTAAGTACTGAAACCACTGGGAGAAGGCAGAGGACCTTGATTTTTTTAATGCATTACCTGTCTTGTCACAACATAGTTTTAACAAACTTGTAAAAACCTTTTTGCTATAAATTAAGGAACATTTGAAGTTCAGATTCTACCAACCTGGCTGATTCGATTGAAGCCATACTGCTTGAAGTTCTCATCATATAAGGGGACAGTTCGAGGCCCGATGTAGAAGGGCTCCCAGGGGTCCACCCAGTTGAGTGTGTAAGCAACTTCCAGGGTGCCCGTCTCTCTAACATGGCTGTTGACCCATTGGGAGTAGTTGGTGGGAGCCTGACACCGTGGGCACAACTCCTCATAAAACGGCCGGACTTCTCCCACCTGGTAAAGCTGCACCAACTCTGCCTTCGTCGAGGGAATCTTCCTGGCATGGCGGATCTCAAAAGCAGGGAGGACAAACACCTCGTCGGCCGCCGGTGGCCGCCTCAGGATCATGGCGAGGAACTGCTGGTGGAGGTCAGCGCTCGGCATCATGTCAATGTCAATTACCAGGATGTAGGAGGACTCTGTGCCACCACGGGCGACGTTACGGAGAAGGTTGTTTGGGTAGGAGATGTTTCCGCTCATGGCGTAGTTTTGATACTTATCCCTGTGGGTTTCCAGTCTGGAGAACACAGACGCGCAGTCTTCCAGGCCAGCAAAGTGTTCCCGGTCCTGTTCAGGGAAACTGGCCGTCTCTCCTGACAGGCAGACCAAGTGGAAGTCCACAAGGGCCTGGATTTGAGGGCAGAAGAAGCTGAGTGCATAAACCAAAGCTGTGGCAAATTTAACATCTTCCCCATGTGCAAATATCGCCACAGAGAGAGGATTCTGCCATCTTTCCAGCAGAGATTCCAGGTGGTACAGGTTGTTGATGGTAGTATGAGTGGCCAGAGTCAGGATGTCAGAGTTTGAGTGGGAACCTGGTTTCTGATTCGTTGTGAAATCACTCTTTATCAAGTTCTTGTATACCCTGTACTGGCCGCTGTTGTCAAAGATCCCACCGGTGGACAGAGAGTACCTCAGCCGCTCCTTCCGCGTGTTTTTCTCGGGATGCGCATTCTTCTTGGCCGCGGAGCCTCCGAACAGCTCCGAGTAGCGGTAGCGCTGCTGCTTCCCGTGGAACCTGGACAGGAAGGACAGGTAAATGAGCTGCAGCAGCGCCACCATCAGAAGGGCACTCAGCACCACTTTGAACACGGAACATTTCTTGGAGAGATGCATTCCAGAGAAAGCTGGATCCGGCTAATCGCTGTTAACAAAGCAGGTCCGAAAACACAGGCTCCAGCTAGCGTCGACTACATCCCTGCCACAGTGCTAACACCACAGCCTAAAGGGGCTGTGTCGGGATGGACGCTTGACCGGATGTTGTATTGCATTAAAGGAGCACCAAACAGGACTTTAATGTGATTTAAAATAGCACAGAAAATCGGCGAGAAGGTGCCAGTTGCGGCGATCCATTAAATCACAACACAGCGCTGGTTGGCTGAGCGACGGCTGCGACAGCGGCGCATGTCGATGTGTAACTGCCGTAAAGTCAGGAGGAAAGGCGCCGCTGGGTTTAGTGTTACAGTGAAGCAGTGCAGTCTGCGCTTTGACAAATAACGAAAGGGTTCCTAATGATAATACGTAGAATGTAATCATACAAAATCACAGTTATACCGAAAGTATTCCGTCCGACAAGGCATCTGTAAATTTCACTGCGCATGTGATACATAAGCATCCTGACGAGGTGGCCGAGTGGTTAAGGCGATGGACTGCTAATCCATTGTGCTCTGCACGCGTGGGTTCGAATCCCATCCTCGTCGAAATTTAGCTTTTTTTTTTTTCTCTCCAACCGTCCTGGACTCAACAAACATACTAAGCAACAAAAACACATCATCATGTGACTACGATTTAAAGACAGGTTGGCTAACTCTCTTAGGGCGCCATGTCATTAAGTGTCGACTGTTGGCGTTACCTGGTTTTCTTTTTTGCTGCTTTCTCTGGAAAACCAACTAAATTTACTAGGATTAACAAATATAAGGTGGTATTATTTAAAATTATACATGTCAAGTTTGTGAAAGATGAAGAAAGAAAACAAGGTTTCCTGATTTCTGTGGCTTCGTTCAAAGGAATAAATTGTTCTGCAACAATGCAAAAAATGGTTTAGGGATAGTTCAACACAGATATAGATGAGGTACAAAAACTATCTGTATAGGTTTGCCAAGAACAATATGCCTGAAGTATTTCCATTTAAAAATGGAAGTAATTTATAGTGCAACTTGTCAGACTAATTTTAAACCAATGAATCAGAAGATTTTTTTTATTTCATGCACCAAAAAAAAAAAAATCTGTTGCCATTACTACATACACCTCAGTACTAGTATACATCAGGCTCTAGTAAGTAACTTTACATTTAAACCTTAAACGAGGCAGTGACTGAGTCTCTGTAGAAACCATGCGTCTCATTACTTCTCAACAGACTGAAAAAGGCCTTAGTAATAATAAAACCCACAACTACACAAAGCCTCTGCAACAGGTTTCGAAATAGTGAAACAGAAATAAAAATTGGAAACCACATTAGACAGATTTGTTTTATTAACGATTCTGAAGCCATTTTGCTAGTTTCTGCTCAATACATGGCGTCAAACTGCCTGACAAGGGGGCGCGCTTCCTTCATTGCACAAATGACATTTTGTACAACTGAAAAACTACTGTAGACTCCCACACATTCAACTCTCCATGTGTTTAAGGTAATAGTGCAAAAGCTGAAGTGTTGGAAATACCGATGTATATTTATATACAAATATCAATGGCAAAAGACACTTAGATGTTCAAGGTATTTTAGGTTATTTTCAACTCCGCACTATAGAACTCTAAGATTTAAGTGTTTTTCCTAATCCTATAAAAGAAAATTATGTCAAACTGCCTATAAGAAAATCAGCTTAAAATAAAAAAGGGTATGCATTTAATTGGTAGTTGTATTTCAGGGTGGGGGGAGATAAATGTAAGACAAATATTATTACTTATAACCAAACATACAGACTCGGAATACAGTTCCTTGACTCGGATGTGAAAAACTAAGTGTATTACATTTTGTAGAAATTACAGTAAATTCCCCGGTCCAAACACTTCTTGTGAAGAGTTCAGATGTTTTTTTTCTTTCGTCAAGGTTTAAATTTTCTTTGTTTGGTGACGCAGTAATCAGAAGGCCCTTCCGTCACTGTCCATCCTCACAAGCTACGACACTAAAACTCCAGCTCCGCTTTTAGAGCCGCCTCCCTCGCTGCTGCCGGACGGTGCCGCAGACTGGCCCTGGCTGTCTCCTTCGCCCTCTCCGACCAGACGGATGTTGTAGCGTTCTCTGTACTCCGTTAGCTCCCGACCTTTCGCTTGCATCTGCGTGTTGATGGTCTCGATTACTTTAGAAATCTGAAAAGAAAAAATAAATTATTCATAATTTACAATATCTTAAAATTTTGAGTGACAGAAAAAAATAGTAAAATCTTTTTTGGAAATTGAAAGGAAACAAAAGTGTCCTAGCCATTAAATTACATTTTCTGTTGTGTATCCTTAAAACTATCAACAATGTAATTGGAAACACACTTTGCATAATGTATACTTATATAGCTCTACCACATAAACAGTTAAGTGTAATGTGGCTTTAAAAACATTAATAAATAAATATATAACAGCATGTATGTCAGTGCTTTTTAATGCAAATTAAGGGTATTTCAGGGTTACTCCATTTCATGTACTTATTTTTAACAATCCCCTTTTCAGTTGTAATTACATTTTGTTAATTTGCAAAATAATCTCAAAATTGCATCATTTAGATTTTTTTTTTAAAGTCACTTTTTCAATTTTGTTATACGCTATGCTGCCCAGAACTCTTGTGGTAAAGAATCTTTTAACACGATGGGATATTACCAGGTTAGATGCGATATGTTTTTATAGTTGTATGAAAAGAACAAAGTGGTACAGTCACTACCCTCTAGATTACCTGTTCTTTGTTGTTTTCCAGTGCAGGTAGAACTTCTTTCACTGTTCTCTCCACCAGCACTCCTCCTACCAGACGAAAGCATTTTCTCGAAGAGTCCACTTCCTTTAGAGTGTCAATTACTAAGCTGAACATAAAAGAAGGAAGTCAAATATGAGTTAGAACGATACCACTGAAATTAAGCTCTGAAAAAGTACTAAAACTAATATTTTGTAATCCTTCACAGAATGCCATACAAAATCTATTACTGCCTAAGTCAACTATTGCCATATAGACTGTTATAACATGAGAAAGCAGAAAATGCTGCAGAGGAGACCTCAGTGACAAACCTGTGCTCATTGATGTCCATCTCCAGTTCTGCAGCTTTAGACGCCATGTTGCGCTGTTCCTGGCGCATTCTCTGAAATGTTGCAACCACCTGTAAAAAGATAGTTATTTTTTTTTATTAGTCTAGCATTCACAGTTATAAGGAAAGCTCTTCCACTCAATTTGAAATCTTAATAAAATGTTTACAGGGTAGTTTTTTAATAAGAAAAACAAAAAAAGTGTTTAGTTTTTCTTACTGGATTTAACCGAAAATTATATTTGAGGCTGCAATGTTGGGTAAAAGTTTGGACGCTATTGTAAAAATTCTTAAATATTTTCTGACTATATGCTTCAACTTATCTAGATGCATATTAGAGGCATTAAAAAAAGAATTTAACAGATAAGTTTATTGTGTGTGAAGAAGAGAGCAACAGAATTGAGCAATAGTTTAATGAAAAATATTCCAAAATCTGTTCACTTTTTATACATTTTTATATACATTTTTTATTTTCAGTTTTCTGTCCTTTTGCCACTAACCCATTTTAGTTACATTTCAACCAAAATGAAAAGTCCTATAACTCAAAGTTCTAAACTTTTTTGACAAGACAGTGTCATCGTGCAGCATATTAATGATGACAGAATCGTGAAAGATTGGAGACACTGCAAGAATCCCACATTTGGGTTTAAAAATAGACTTTCGCCTCGTCATACCAAACAGCACCGACAGCTTGCAGTAATGTTAAAGTTTAAAGAAAATAACCAGAACAATAAGCCCGAGGTAAATTGGTTTAAAAGATGGAATACAAATTATCTGGGGAAATCGCTATTGAGAAGTTTTACGAAGCAGACTGATGCTCAGATGATAGCGAGAGAGGGAAGCTAACGCTAGCTTAAAGCTAAGTGGGCGTCCAATTGACGGCTTTTACTGCGAAAGACTCAGATGAGCAACAACAGCGTCTACACCGACAAAATGCAATCTGCGTGCAGGTGAAAGTACCTGTTCAGCCGACGGGCCGGACTGTTTTCCTCCGCCGCCACTGCTGCTGGTCTTGCTACCCGTGCTGCTACTGTTGGCTGCCATCTTGGAAGGGTGTTCCTGAGTAGGACCCCTGGCTAGATGTTCAAAGAGGACTCGTGAGGTTGCCTGTGCGCAAATGCAGTTGACAACAGAAAACTTTTAACGTTTGACACCCCAGGCCATAATAATGTAAGAATGTAATGTAATGTAATCTTAGCTGCTCCATGAAGATACAAAAAATGTTTTTTATTACCATATCAAATAAAACCATAAACGAACGTACGCGCTTATTAACTCGGAAAGCCTTGTTTGCCTCACCTACATTATAATTTTACAACATTGATATTTACTCTTTGTATTTTAATCTGAGTTGTTATGATCTGCAAAGCCTTATTTGTTTCTTTCTGGAGTAGTGTCAATTTTATAATTTTTTTTAAGTGGCAAAGAGTCCCCAGTAGATGGCGACAGAACGCACCACGTTTGATGTTTAGCAGAGAAGAAGATTAAACCACCTTCTCACAGCAGAGGACTGAGCTGAAACTAAACGTTAATAAAACACCGAGATAATGTAAACAGAGGAGGTTAACCTGTGTGGGACCAATGTTCAGGTGCAACTTGGGATCATCTGTGAAGTACTTGGCCTCTCTATCAGCTCTGGGACGCCATCAAATCCTGCAAAACAGGTGTGTTTATTATTATTGTTAAGGTATGTACTCTCAACTTGTGAGTTTGACAAAAGTTAGGACATTTTTTGTTATTTCCAAATAAAAGCACGGGCATGGAGATTTGAGCATTAAGGTGGTTGTTTTAATGCTTCTTTAATGTAAATTAAAACACAATTTACTTTTACAAGGCTATCCAATTTAAATGTTTCTGTTTCCCGGCTGCACTTGCCATGAAAGTGAAGCTGTACAGAGTTAAACAATAAGTGTGCAATAGAAAAAAAGCCCAGTAAGTTACACAGTTAATCATCAACCATTGTTGACCTGACGTGTTTCCTGGCCTTCCTCCTTATAGTCGTTCCTTTTTGTGCAGGATGTCCACTTCACCGAACCCAGTAGCTGCAGTCTGTCAAGTTACGGCAACCCCAGACAAGGAGGCCAACTTCTCTGCCTGTAAACAGCTGCTGGAGGAAGCCAGGCAGCGAGGGGCCTGCATGGTGTTCCTGCCAGAGGGATTTGACTACATTGGATCCAGCAGAGAGGAGACACTGTCAATGTCAGAGCCTCTGGGAGGGGACATAATCTCCCGATACACTCAGCTTGCCAGGTGGGGTCAGGACAACTTTCAGTCTGTCGAGCAATTATGACATGGCGTTAAAATATGTTTATATGTTTGTCCACAGCAGCGAAGATATAAATATTTTCTCGCTACATATTTGGAGTATCTGAAATGTATAAATTTTTATATTATTGTTATTTTAAACTGTTTGTTTCAGGAAGTTGGATGTGTGGTTGTCTCTCGGAGGATTTCATGAACGAGGACACGACTGGGAGAATGACAGACGTATTTACAACAGCCATGTTATCGTCAATAACAAAGGTGCAGTGCGTCTAATAACACAAACGCATACCTTATTTTGAGATCCAGACCCGAACCAGAGTCAATCGGGCAACATTTACACTTATGAATTGTCATTAAATCAACAGGTGACATCCTGTCAGTCTACAGAAAGTCCCATTTGTTTGATGTGGAGCTGCCGGAAAAAGGTGTGTCACTCAAAGAGAGTGCCTTCACCATACCCGGAGCCTCCTTGGTTCCTCCAGTCCAGACTCCAATTGGCAAGGTGGGCATTTTATTGAAACAGTTTCCATCTCATCATAACCCTACAGAAGCACTATAAGTCCTCACATTAACAGGTTAGGTTTGTAAGCCAGAAACGATGAGGGTTTTCAGAATTTAAGGAGACAACGCAGGTTACATTTTTAGTGTATCCTTGATTTGTTGGCATCGTTTTTGTTTGTGTGCTGTAGGTCGGACTGGGCGTCTGCTATGATTTGAGGTTCCCTGAGTTATCGCTTGCTTTGCAAAGACACGGTGCAGATATCCTTACGTATCCATCTGCTTTCACCGTAGCAACAGGAGCTGCTCATTGGGAGGTAGGATCACAATGCTATGCTACAACAGAATTATGCAACGACTACTTATCGGTAACAAGGTTTCCGTCATACTGTTCCTATGATTTGAAGTACCTTGATTAGACGTGAGAGGAATGAAATGGGAAACCTACTTTATTTGTTTCATATCATATTTTATTATCCATCCATCCGTCCATTTTCTTTCACCCTTGTCCCTAACGGGGTCGGGTGTTGCTGGTGCCGATCTCCAGCTGCGTTCCGGGCGAGAGGCGGGGTACACCCTGGACAGGTCGCCAGTCTGTCGCATCATATTTTATTATTATATTTCAAACCTTTGTGTGAAAACCATGAAAATGTGATATTTTAAGCTGTAGGTGTAACTTACCTGTCCATGCAAAAACCAAAATCTAAACATAATTTCAGAGTAATAAGTAAAGTTTGATCGTTCTGTGATGTGTTTCTAGGTGTTACTCCGTGCCCGGGCAATAGAAACGCAGTGCTTTGTCCTGGCAGCAGCGCAAGTAGGCCGGCACCACGAGAAGCGTTCGTCCTACGGCCACGCCTTAGCCGTCGACCCCTGGGGGGAAGTGGTGGGTGACTGTGGAGGGGAGAAGCCAGGCATGGTGCTGGTGGAGGTCAACCTGGACAAAGTCAATAGAACCAGGAAGAATATGCCTGTCCAACAGCACCGCAGGGACACTGCTTTTTACCACAGCATGAGTCAAGCCTGTTTGTGATTAAAAGTGGAAAGATAAAATTGTCTATTTAAGCAGGACAGAATTTCTGATAAATAAATAAGAATAAAAGCTGTTCCACTTTCTACATTGTGTTGAAAAGTCAGGTTGAGTAATTGTTGTAAATTCCTAGGAAATATTTGTATTTATATGATGATTTAAAAACCTGATGTTATATGTTTGAATTTGGCGTCCCACTGTAATTATTTTTAATATTTCTTGTATTTCTAGACTTTATTCTTTGACAAAGTGAATCAGATCGCTGTTTTCTATCTGTAAATAATGTTACACATAATGATCACCAGAAGGCACTGTTGGACAAAAAGCACTAAGGATCGCAAGCAATGTTATGCGTTTATTGATATGTGGCAATTTAAGGTTATTAGAAGTATAATTGCAACCAATTTTCTAACTTAATAGACATAAGTTTTATATTATAAAACATGTATGACAACAAATTTCTTATTTTATAAATAAATGATTTAAATGAAAAATGCAAAAATAGTCAATAATTTAGTTCAATTTTAATGTGATGTAAAATGTTTTGATGCTCCCATGCTTCTACACGATATAGGATTTATTACTTTTTCCTGCAAACAAGGATTTTGTGTTGATCACACAAGTGCTGCCTTCTTCAACCCACCAGCTATAGAAGAAAATTATTAATAGCACATATGAAGTGTTGATGAAAATGTCTCCCAGCTGCAATATATTACACTTTTTATGTTATTCAGTGGAAACTTGCTATGACGTCTTAGATCCAGCTCTAAAAAGGTAACTTGAGAGACTGAAACCGGGAAAAACAAATCATCGTTCTTTTATCAAAGACCACACATGCAGTTTTTATTCCAATTAAAAATGGTTGAATTTAACCACGAAAACCATATTTTACACTGTTTTTTTCTAACAAAAAACACTTTACTTCTTTAAACAAAACAGTGTGGTTCACAACTCAGTTCACTCAATTCAATTATGTATTGAAAGTTCCGGTCCCAACTCTCAGCCTTGATGATCCCCGCAATTGATTGCTGGGAGAACCTACAGTTACAGAAACTGGTTTATGTTTGTCAAATGATTACACAACCATACAAAAAAAAAAAAAAAAAAACATTATAACTTCATCATCAGCTATCTTTTTGTGTGAAACTATTGATGTGTTTGATTTTTGCTTGGTGGACCAATCTTTTTGTCGTTGTTTCAAAACATGAAACTTCTTGAGACTGAAAACCTCACTGGACCTTGTTGTTTTTCCTTCTTCCTGGGTGAATTATTGATCAGAAGTCCTGCTTCCAGCCGCCGCTGCTGGGATGGGAACAGGAAGTTAACGTCACCGACAGAGAAATGAGACTGGCGAAAGAAAACAGCACCATGATGATGTTGAGGGAGAGAACGTTAAACCCATTAGTTTAGAAAAGGAACCATAAGAGAAACACGCCTAGCTTAATCTGAGGAAAAGGATGAGTTGCTATGTCGGGGCTGGAACTGAGGCATCAGGAAGGTACGCTGTTTGTTGCTTGTTTTAATCTGTCGCAGCTGTGGAGGTGAAGGGTTCGCTCTGAGGTTTTAACACCCGACACCAGTTCATCCACCCTTCGTCTTTAAGCTGCAAATGCGGTGAACTCTTTATTTCTCCCCCCCCCTCTTTGCAGCCGAACAGGTGTTCGGTAGTTAGCCAACTAGCCGTGGAGGCTACCTCCGTTAGCATGATGTGAACTGGGTGGAAATTCACCAGCTTGGCTGAATGTCTGAACTCACGTTGGGGATATTGCCATGGAAGAAGGCCTTATGCTTTAGACAGAGCCCACTTTTAAGCTCTGTTGCGTGCAAAGGGCCCCCTGTTGCTGTGTCTTTTGTCCTGGTCGTTTCCTATCTGGGGAATACAGATGTAACAGATGCTAACGACACTTAGCGGGTGAATGCTAAAGAGAGTAACTGACCTCGGTGCTGCAGACATCGTTTTTACTCTGAAAAATCTGAAATGTGCAGATACTATTTATATACGTCTGTCATATTACAACTTGAGCTTTCTGTGTCCCGTGGAAACCAACAATTTAAGCATTGGGACTGGTTATCACGGTGGTGTTTGGGGTTGAATCCGGTTAGTTTGAAATTCAGTCAGTTCCTAATGTTACATTACATGAACATTTAAGTGGGTGCCACTTTTGCCACGTTCAATGACTGCTGTGTAAATAAAACACTTGTCAAGTTGATTCGAGTGTTCAGTGATCTTTAATTAGCAGTTTTCCTTGGGGTAATATGGAGAAGATACAAGCTAATTTACTAGAGCTGCTCTTCAAAATAAGTGAGAATGGGATTCAAGTAAGGCAGATGTGTGTTGATTTTTCATGAGTCAGGAAATAACTTTACGAAAACAGTTACTCTGTTTAGTCTGTGTTTTTTTCTTTGTTTTGTTTTAACTATCAAGTGTTACAAAGTTAAATTACACCTTCAGTGAGTCAAACTGTATTTTAAAACATGGAACTAAACAATGTAAAACCATAAGTCTGCACCCTTGTGTAACTCATGAGGGGGTGCTCTCAAATATAAATGAAAAGTGTAGAGCATTGCTGTCCAAACTCAAATAACTCATCTAAAAAAACATCTGCTTCTTTAGTTTTCCACTTTGCACATTTTCAAAACAAACACAACTTGCGCAACAGCATAGACTACAATAGGCTCAACGTGTACATCATTATTTTGCTTTTCACAAAGTCACAAGGCTTGCGATCAGCTTGAGATCAGTTGAGAACAAAATAACAAAAAAACTTAAAAACCACCAATAAGGTGTCTTGAGTTCTAGTTTTGTTTCGAATATTGATTGAGGAAAAGTTCCACGAGATCGCCAACACACCTTTAATCTGCTGCTCCACTGAAAACCAGCCCAGTGTAAACAGAGCCGCAGGTTTCCTTTAATGTAAAAAGAAAGTGCTTGTGTACGTATCTGCCAATTACCGATTACCCAAAATTAAGTCAATCAGAAGCGATCGATTGGTACACCCCCATGTCTTACCCACACGCAATGGCAACAATCCCATCTGATTGTTTTAATTAACCGCCAGTGGGCCAAGAAAAGCAGTTTTGTTCTCCATTGCTTTGTTTTCTGATGTCGCTTCCGCATCAGATTTACAAATGTACCACAAACACAGCACAAAGGTTCTGGGCTTGGAACTTTGTTACAAAAAATAATAAAAAAAAGAAAAGAAATGCAATTAATTGAGATAAAATTTATGTAATTATTTGAAATGAACAAGTTAAATTCCCGGTCTTAGCATAATTTTAACTTGGTGTTTAGCTGAGTAAATGTGTTTTCCTTCAAATATTGTGTAAATAAAAAGGGAAGTATGAGGGTGGAAACAATCTTGATCGGTTTGTATTCATTTTTAAAGAAAATCTGCTTTCGATGAAGGTAGTGTCTATAGGTGAAAAATTAGATTTTTCTAACTAAAACAGCATTAAAAATATAAATGACAAACAGCAGAAGATTAGAGGTCAAACAAGATCACGTGACATGATTAAAATTACAGAAATGACCAGATGAAGTGGTGAAAAAGTGTTTTTGCATCATCCAAATAGGTTTTTTTTTTAATTTTTTTTTTTACAAACCATATTTGTCACGTTGTTTCTTTTTTTCTTTTTTCAAATGATTTCAACTTTTAAAAAGGTCTTATCAAATCTGTTGCGTCTCAGCCATTTGTCATTGAGATTAGGAACAGTGATGAATGGTAAGCATGAACTGAGGTTAATGTTTATTTGCGGCTGTGTGCCGGTGTGTGTTTGACATTTACGGTCGGCTGACGGTGTTGCGCTAAGTTTAACCTTTTCTACCCAGCGGTAACAGACAGGTCAAACCAAAGGCACCGCAGAGCTCCTCATTTCATTTGCCTTTGCTATTGAGATAATCTGCCCTCTTGATTCTGTTTGGTCTGCTGTCGGCGGTCTCCTTGTTTCTCTACAAACAAGGTTTCCTAGTCCAATTCAGTCTGCCAGCTTTCATTTATCATCTGATTGTTCATAACTCTTCTCATGTGCTTTTCTGTTTATCAGGAAGAAAATCTAATTAAATTAGACAAACCAAATAGTTGCAAGTCCCGTTTCTATTAGGTTGAGGTTCAGTCCGGTCAAGTTTTTTTCTCTTTTTTTTTTTTTTCTTAGGAATGTCTTCCTTTTAATAACATTTGTGACATATATTTTCTGTGAAAGATCAGTATAATACTGTATTTGTAGAACCACTTAATACGGAAGCGATACAAAAATTTATAATAGTAATTCTTAAAAATCCATGGCTGAAAAAAAAAAAAATCCACCTTCTTTGAGATCATTTGGAAAATAAATCTTTTTTTGTTGTGTGCGCAAAGTTTCCCCCAGAAAACTCGCTAAGCCCAGTGGTTGGGTGTCACTCATCCAGCGGCCTGTTGGGTTTGTGAGTTAAAAAAATGTTCAAATGTGACAGGAAATTTGAAAATGTCACTCAATAATTATGTATTATTGGAAAATTAATACCTGAACACCAACTATAAAGTCTTTTAAAAAATGCAAACATTTTAAAAAGACTTCAAGTTACGGCAAGTGTTAAAACTATTAAATTGTAAATTTTTTTTTTTTTTTTACCTTTTTATTTGTAGAGACTTGGAAGTGAATTTTTTTTGTCTTTTATAGATACTAATATGGTAGCAAAACCTATGGGTCAGTGATGACATATAAAGTTTTAAATAAAATTGATAAAATCTTGGAACGCGATTATATTACCAAGCCATAAAAAAATCTGAAAAGAGAAAAAAAAAGCTATTTTCACTGCTACTGAACTATTGATTATGACACTATAATATTGCTATTTTCTTATTGTGAAGAATTTCATTATTTTAGGGGAAAGGAAAGTGCACCAAACTTCTCTTAGCCAGCTTCCCAGCAGTGTGCAGCAACAAATGCTGGGTCTTTCTTGTGGAGTCATGACAGAAGTCCAGTTTACTATGAGTAAAAGCTCTTTTCTGCATGCGTTGGAGCTGATGTTGCGTCGAAGTATCGACCCTCTGTGTGGAGGAGGTGTGAGGCTGTCGGTTGGAGTAAACGCTGAGTCACGTCTCGGCAACAATCGTCAGGGCAGCACCTCCATGGCGACCGGCTGGAGAGAGATAAGCTCGCTCACAGCTCAAGTAGTCGTTCAGCGTTTGTTCTTTTGCTGCTGATTGTTGCCCCATTACCAACTGATTTATTAGTTGTTTTTTTTTTCCAAAAATGTTTTTCTCTTCTGACCCACCTCCCGAAATTCTGAATTACAGTCTGTCCGCCTGAGTACTTCTTTCTACGTTATCAACCCACTGCAATTCTTCTGACGTATTTATCTTTGATTTTAGCTACAAAATATCAGAGGGAGCAGCAACCAGAAGCTTTTACTTCAACCATGAAAGGTCAAGCATTTATTAGGAAACAATTTTCATAATAAAGTTGTGTAGTTGAAAAGAAAATGTGCGCCTGTTGGTTTCCCACGGCTAATAATGTCGCATGAATCAGCGCCCCCGGTGTGTTAAAAGTGTGTACCAGCTTTAAATGTCAGCTCGATTGACTTTCAGACAAAGAAGCTGTTTGTGCCGTGAAGCGGTCTGAGAAATGCAAACCCACAAACACGTCATCAAAAGGCACTAATCTTATTGTGAATTTGAGTAGAGTTTTCTATTTGGACAATAATTTTTATTAAATATTAGTCAAATGTTTTGGAGTAGGAATGGTTTTTCACTGAGCTGTGATCAGTGTTGGTGTAATTGGTGTCACACTTTGGAGAGCAGAAAAATATTTAAAACTACTCACTGGGTTTAAATTCAGCAGAGAGAACGAGTTTTTCTCAACAGCAGCCTGACCTTTCCTCATTTAACGTGAGGTAATAAAACGGTGTCACATGGGCTAACCCAGAAGAACCGCGGCTTCAGGCGTGGCTCTCCGAAGCTGAATTGAATTTCCTGGCCTCTCTGATTTGATAAAGCCCAGGAGGAGTTTCCGACTCACGGCGAATCGATTTGAACGTTGGCTTTGAAAAGGTTTTCTTTCCTGTTTTACTTGCCTTATTCAGGTGATTCCCACCCATTTTTTTCTGGCAGGAAGACATTTTTTGGGGGGGGGGCAACACCAATTTCTTTTTTTTTTTTTTCTTTAGTATTCCTGCAATAATAAACACTATGAGGCCTTACAGATCAAAAAATAGTGTAGGGTCTTAATTTTGAGCCACTACCTGGCTTAAAAGAGGATGAAAAAAAAAAGATTTTTCAGGCGAGTTTGACCAATCATAGCCACTGAAAGGAAAATCAGGCGATCTTGATCTCAGACACATTGATTGTGACGGCTGCTGGTAATTTAGCCTCTTCACTATTTTTGCACTTTTGCTAATTTATATGTTTTTATGCTGGAACAAAAATATGGTAATATGGTATTGGAGCCATCTTCCATAGAGTATTTTGGGCATGTATGCATCAATTTGGAGATGTTTCATATATGCTTTGACAATCGATGATTAGAAGTCATTACCTTATAGTCTGTGGTAACCACATGGGTCATAAAGGCTTGATAACCTCTCCATTATATTAACAAGAGCTGCCTGGGCCGTAATTACGCTCATAATTATGCGTTTCTGTAGATGAATGATTAAATAAAAAGGTATCTAAAAAGGGAGACGTTTTTCAGAGGAGCTTCTGAACTGGTTTAATTTAAAGACAGTTGGGAATATTAGCTGCACGTCTTTGCAGAAGGCTTACACAGTAGGTATATCTTGTACTGCGACTTGTAAATGGAAAAAAAGATGAATTTGAGCTGACTAAGGATGTCCTACATTTACACAGACTTCCGTTTGCGATGGTCAGACCCACAGGAAACGGACATGTGATCTGAAAAAAGAGCAGTTTGCTGTTTTAGCGCTTTTTTTCAGTTTTGGAGAAGTACATTTCCCTAAGAAACCAAGACTGTATGGGGCACTTCTATATCTTCATCTGCCTTAAGCTGTGTCTTGATTTATTATTTTAAAGTCCAAAGCGCATCCACACACAAAAAACATACTCTTAGACAACGAATTTGTTTACATTGGCCTGTTGAACTCTCTCTCCATTTTCATTATTGCTCTGACTCCCTGTGTCTCCAAACTAATATTTCATTTCATATCTTCAGCTTATCTCTGGTTCTCAGGTGACATTGGACTAAAACGATCCTCTGCAGGAAGAGGATTGTTTTAGGTCACCTCTGCCTGAGTCCTGTAGTTCCGAGCTTGTCCACAGGGTGGAAATGTTTGAAAGAAAGTGGTGGTTCATTCTAGATTCAGGAGCAGCACTTTTATCAGTAATCAACTCTCCTAAACATCTGAGAAATTCATCTTTTTTAATACCTATATTTACCCAGGTGTGTGTTTTGATGTAGAAATTTAGCTGTTTATATATATGAAAGTGAAATAATATCTCTAGGTCTGAACACAACAAGGCAGAAGATGAGAGCTTAAAATGTAGAGGAAAGGTCAAATTCTTTGTCGCATGTAGAAAAAGGCCTCACACCGACCTTAGGTTCATCTTTTCCGCTATATGTACCATTCGCTTCATCCTTGAAGAAACTTTAGTTCGTCATTGAGAGGTAACTAGGGATGCACCAATTGGAGTTTTCTGGGAAATCACCAATATTTAAAAAGCCTGACAATACCGTTTTAATGACTGACACTATAAGGTCACTATACATCTTCAATATTCCAAACTTATTGTATTAAAATACATTTCAAAATACCCATTAAACAATACAAACTTGTTTCAGCTGCACATTAAGTATTGCTCTTAAATATATATGAAAAGTTTAGTGCGTTATTGCCCAAACTATTAAATTAACCAAACTAAAAAAAACAAAAAAACATTTCACCTTTTAAAAACTTGCAAAACTTGCAAAACAAGTTATACTACAGATTATTAATTTTTGTTGTTTTTTTTTTTTTAAAGGATTTTTTTGGTTCTACTGGAGAAGAAATATGGCAAAGGTCAATGTGCTGAGACTTGAACCCATGACAGCCACATAGAGAACTGAGGCCTCTGTACATGGGTTGCGTGCTCACCAAAATTGCATTTCAAATAATAATTATTCAGGTTAGATAGGGATCAGAGGCAAAAGTGGGAGGTAGTGCAAACTAACTACTTTGTATTGGGTGTTAAATGTTTGCAGCATTTCTCAAAATGCCGGCTTTTTAACCACATTAAAGAGGACCGTCTCTCTGACGACTGTTGTCCAAATGGAAATTATTGCACTCTTTTTAATTTATGACTGGCTTTCTGAATCCCGCTTTAGGCTTTTGCACATTTCCTGACCCATCTGCTTGGTTCCTTGGTCTTTGTAATGCTGTTTGTTCACCAATGTTCTCTAATAAGCCTCTGAATTCTTCACAGAGCAGATACATTTAGATACACTTGTTTTATTATTTCACTAATTAGGTAAATTGTAAAGGAAATTAGTAGCACTGGATTTTATTCAGGGGTATCAGAGTTATTGGGGCTGAAATTAAAAGTGCATAACTCTTTTCAGATGTTTAGTTGTAAGAAAATTTTGAAAGCCTTATACATGGCCAAATCAGTGACGACCCAGTATTTCGATGTAACTTTACAAAATGCGCTAAGTTTTATGAATACTTTTGTAAGTCACTCTAGCTCAGAATAAAGTTGAGATTTACAGGACTCTACATGTGTGCGCGAACGCTTCACTTTGTGCTCATCCAACTTTGGCGTTTACCCGCTTCAGACGACAGTGTGCATGCAATTTAGACCCATCCCACCTCCGTAGATTCTGCGATGTAGACTCCTCACAGCACAGCCTGTCTGTATCTTCACCACTCCCCTCCTCACTCCCTCCTGTATCATTCAGGGTAACGACGCGTTGCTAAATGGAGTCGGAGCAGCTCTACCACAGAGGCTACTGCAGGAACAGCTACAACAGCATCGCCAGTGCCAGCAGTGACGAGGAGCTGCTGGATGGAGCCGGCATCATCATGGACTTCCACACCACCGAGGATGACAACCTGCTCGATGGGGACGCTGCCTCCCCAGGTAGGGAAGATATCCCCAAGCTCCTCCCCCAAAGAATTTGATTGATTTTTGTCTGGAAACTCTAAGCTTACCCCTTTTCCAACTCAACCTTGACGAACCATGTTTTGATCAAACTTTGAGCCATCAATGGCATTCTGTTTTTGCCTTCTTGTGAGAGTGCAACCAAAATGGACGTCTTCAGTTCACTCTTCTGGTTGTGAATCGCCTCATTGTTGAAGTCAAGATGTTACACGACATCCGTATGTACGTGTTCACCTGTCTTGTGTCTTCTTCATCCAGATCCTTAAAAAACCTTCTGCCCATCCTTCCAAACAGCATCACAATCCTTCTGTCATTATCATCTAGCAACCCTTGCAAATGGTTGTACTTTCATTGAGGTCAATCTTGAACTAGATATGAGTCCCAGGCTGCCGAGCCAGTCCAAGGCTGCTGATCCACAATCCTTGGTGCTGCGTTTTGGTTGATTTTTTTTCTCAACCAAGGCTAAACTTTACTCTGGAAGTTTAGCCTTCATTAACCAGCTAGACTCAAGTCTCACTCTCACTGGTTAATGTTTGATAGGTGTGTCATCATTGACAGTGTGTTCCTCAATATGTGGGTGTGGATATGGTCAAGACTGGGAGCCCACAGGAGCTTTGGTCGATGTTCCGATGATGTTGTTTTGCGTGTGTAAGCTTGGATGACCAGTCTTTCTGGAAACTCTCGGTGTATTTTTCAGGTGTATTTCTGTGTTGATGGCTGTCATGTCCAGATGACACTGATGCGCTCTTCAAGAAGTACCAGCATTGCTAATCCAATGACGTAAATCCATGGGCCAATCAATGAATACAGTCATATGCCAATCAAATCGCTTGATTAGCCAGTTTGTACCACCCTTAAGGTGGCCCCAGAAATGAGCAAGAAGTGTGCAGGATCTACAAAGGGAGACAAATATGACTGGGGCTGAGTGGGGAAGAACTGGTTAAAGACACGCACGTGAAGAAGGGGCTTTTGCTGTCCACTAATATTTAGACCAGAAAAGTTGGTGGATAGAGTAACAATCCAAGTTTTGTGATTAGGGAAATCTTGATATTTGGTAAACAGAAACAGGATGATAATAAAGAGGTTTTGGCATTTTTACTACCTTAGGTAGGGTCCATGTTAAACAGAACGTGATATAAAATACAGGGTCTTTTTTTTTTTTTTTTTTTTTTGCATAAGATGGTTTTATTAAAGTTTTTTTTTCTTTTTTTTACTACGTTTTCACCCTATTTATACCCCGCTTAAAGACATCACTTGCGAAACTTTGAAACAGTTTGTAAAATTTGAAAATAAAGTCGTTTTTAAAATTTATTGTATTGACGACATTTTAACAAAGTCTTCAAGTCATCCACATTTCAAATTAAAAATGGCATTAGAAAATCATAAACTGTTTCATAAAACCAGTCATTGGTGTAAAGTAGGTAAAACTGGTTTGATCAGTTTAGGTACTAGTATAATCTAAAGCTGATTTGGTAATTGTAAATTCATTAGACTTGGAGGTTAGAGCAGATTAGAAGTATCCCAGGGTCATTAATAGCAGTAAAAAAAATCCCTTTAAGGATTCAGGGTTTTTTACGCTACTTCTCTGTCACATGAAAAGGATTCATATGATAAATATAAGCATAGATTTATATAGGTGGAAACATGGCAACAGTGTAGTTGCTTGTTTGTGTTGGCTTATACAACACCTTATAGTGACAACATTATTTAGGTAGGACGTTCTAGGTTGATGTCAGGATCTAATTGGAGCGTGGAAGAAGTGAATCATCTATTTGTGCGGGATTAAATATTTCAGTTCTTTTGTGGTTCTGTTTGGATCCGGATCTTCTGCTCTATCTTTAGCTCCTTAGAGTCCCAGTTTTGTGCAGTCTGCACGGTGACGGCACAACTAGTCTTACCTGCTTAAGTAGTTTTAATATTGCTTACATAAATTGAATTCCTAGTGCTGGGCGTAAACCTACCTCCATCTGCCGTCATGTTTCAGAATTTTCAAATCATCACCGTTTTTATTTGTTATGTTGCCACAGGAGCTCAATTTGGTGCAGCAAATACAAAAAGTGTGCTTTTTATTTGAACATCTTTACAACTTAAAATGGCTTCTCTTTAAACCAAACAGGATTCCTCTCAAAGGTAAAAATCACAGTAACAAAATGAGCTAACAAATCCTGATCTTGGAGACTAAAAATAAAAGTAGATTTCATCATCAGGATGTTTTATGGTGATTGTACTTTGGTTTATGTTGTTTAGTCGTCTTTGTGAAACAGAGGAAAGGCTAAGCTCGGTCGTCTCCCCACCCAGCCTTGAGGTCATGCCTTTTTTATTAGTGTTAAGGTTGGCTACTTTTGACGTCAGCTTCTTATATGCTGCAGTTCTAAAAATAAATACGGTGTATTTATTTACAGTCTTACTTTATTTATGGAAAATGTATGAATCCCCAACTCATCGATCTGAACCTGTTGGCTTTTATTGTTCCACCATGATCCAAAAACTCATAAGTCAAGTTATCCTCGTTACATGAAACCAAAATGCAATCATGAAGTGTAGCGGTGAACATTTGTTACTAAAATTAGTTTCCCAAACTGATATTGATGAAGAAAGTCCATTTTACCTCACTAACATGAACAATATTACTCCCAGTATGCCAGAAAACGGGTTTGGCAGGAATTTAATTTTGACATTCTCACCATCAATTTCACTTTTGTTTTTCTTAGAGTCCAACACAATGAAACTATCTCCCTATGTTGCTTTGCTGTATTTGTTGGTTCTTCTCGATATGTTAGAAGCTCTGC
Source organism: Poeciliopsis paucimaculata (assembly GCA_903067055.1). Classification (NCBI taxonomy): domain Eukaryota; kingdom Metazoa; phylum Chordata; class Actinopteri; order Cyprinodontiformes; family Poeciliidae; genus Poeciliopsis; species Poeciliopsis paucimaculata. The sequence goes on from CAEGAD010067486.1 coordinate 58,869, forward strand.
ATTGAAATGAAACTGCACTCTGAAAACTTGTTGGACTAACATTCAAGAGGTAACCTGAGCTGAAGTTGAGTCTTTGCATCTTAAGGCTAAAATGCTTAAACACCTGATGAGCAAGTTTGGGCTGACGCAAAACAATGCAGCCATAAATGACAGAGTTGCTCCTTTGTCTTTAGTGGCTTCGGAAAGCATGTCTTGTATAGTGAAGCGGATGCCAACATTTTTGTGGTGTCATTCTGCAAGGCTGGACTCATAGCATAAAAAGCTTTTGTATGGTTTTCATATTAACGTGTTTGCAACATTTAAACACTATTAACGTGTTTAAGTTTTAAAGATTTTAGAATCTTTAACACTAAGCAGTGTCAGTTTTGTAGGATCATGTTATAGCATTGTGTTAAAACGTTTTACATCTTTATTACATTACATTTAACATCTTTGCATCAAGTTTTGCATGTTGGCATCTTTGTGGAGTGTTGATCTTTTTAAGATTGTGGTAGCTCCACATTACCTTTTGTAGCATCCATTAACTTGTATTAATTTCTTAGCACTGGATTCAGCCTTTTGGTATTTTTGTATTACATTTTCTAGCATTTGACGACCTTTTTTGACATATTGTGTTGCATTAACCTCTAAAATATAATAGTATTGTTCATCTTTTTAGCCTCTGAATGGAGTTACTGCAGCATTGCGTAAAGGCTTTTAACATTGTTGTGTTAAGGCTCTGAATATCACAGTTGCTTCACAAAGTATATCCACTCTAAATGGTAAAAAATTAAAAAAAATCTTTAATGTAAACCTTTATGCTGTTAACATCACTGAACCCCTTAAGGAATATTAATGTTGTTCAGGTCAATAAGCATTATAAATGTAAAGACAGAAGATTGGCTTCTTTATTGATCTTCTTTATAATTTGCTATACTGAAACATGCGCTAATGCACGTTAATTAGTGGCCTGGGGTGGATCCATGCGTCGGGCTTGTTAGGATTTCAATCACAGATGAGTAACTTCATTCCTTTAAACCTGTTCGACAGCCAGCCCTTGCAAGCATGTGTGTCAGTCTGGATTCAAGTGCTTCTTTTGCGTTAGTTTGCGGCCCATTCTCTGCCTCCTCGTGCTATTCGCCAGGGGCGTGTCCACAGAAAACTTTGCGAAGTCCTCCTCAGGTCCAGCGCCACCAGCCTCTCCGTCATCCATCACATGGAGTTCAGCACCGAAGGGCTTCGTTGGCTCAGCGAGAAGCAAGAGAACAAAAAAGATCAAACATTCTCATCGAGCTGAAGCTGGTTTTATGGGAGACATTTTAGGTTTGATTTGATGTTCTCACTAATATTCCTTGAAGAAGGAGGAGAAAAGCTCTGGTTGAAATCACCTGATTTAGCGGCCACCAACAATGTGGTACCTGAAGGTAAGAATCATGGAGGTCTAAACATGACAAGCTGATATTTATTGTCTAGTTTTACCTATCAGTAAGTTAATATGACACTTTAAGACTAGGGAATTGCAAAAGATTATTTTGTTTTATGTAGTAACCTGCTATTAAATTGAGTTGCCCCAACGCCTCTGAAATGTAGTGGTTGTGAACTACGCTGGATTTTAAATCTTTTCAAGCTTCTGAGTGGTAGGATAAGTTTACAATGTGTAGCAACAAACCAAATTTTGAAGAACTTAAGGCAGAAAACAGCAGACTGCAATAATAATAGTAATTTACATGTGGTTTTATTGTCATTCTGACTTGGAGAACGGCTACAAAAGCTTTTGTAGATCTCTTCTGGGGTTTCATAAAGCGTTTATTTGATTGTATGCAGTTTGTGGGTATTCCAAGGCAAATTGTTGCAACAGCACATTAATTTTTGTTTTCATAATAGTTTGGTGCAGATGAGAAACTGACCATGCTGTGTTCTGCACCTCATTATGCCAAGGTTTTTTTGTTAATGATTATGCTGATGCCAAAGTGAAAATCTGCATTCAGCTCTTTAGAATCATTTGATTTTATAGTAAAAAACTGTAATACTCCACTGACAGTTCAATTCAGGCTCCCATTTCATACCTGTGAAACCATTTATCAGTTGTATAGCTATAAACAAACTTGTTTCATACCAATGTACAACAGTAGCAAATTTCATATTCATTTCTTCTTTGTGTAGATGTTGACAAAATTCACTAAATCCCACATTTACTTGCTTTTTATGTTCCATTGCATTTTAATTAGAACCATCTCGTTTAGGTGAGTTGACTCAGAAATGGATCATGATCCGTGATCACACCAAGGCGCACTTTATTTTCTAAATGATTGGGACACCAACTCAAAAGATTCAGTTCAGGTGTTCCTAAGCCTTTCATTGCCTCAGTTCAGCATGCAGGTTGCTGCTGCAAACATCTGTCAAAGAGTGGGTCGCTCTCAGGGTCTCAATGATCAGATGCCAAATGTGCAGCAAAGTTTGATGTGAAACGTCCTTGTGGTTAATGGTTGGTGGTGTTCTATCGCAGTGGAAGTGCAGATTACAACTGAATCAGAGGTCACCAGTTGTCTGCAGTCAATAGCTAAAGACTTCCAAACTTCATTAGCCTTCAGATTAGCTCAAGAAGCAGAGAGTTTTATGAATGAGTGAGAGGTTTATGGATTGTTTCTCTTTGGTCAAGCAGCTGCTTCCAAGCCAAGTGCAATGAAAACCACCTGGTCCAGTGACGAAAAGCCATTAGCCGTCTTAGCAACCTCAAGACCGATGACTCCCTTGCCTGATATTTTCATATAAAAACTACAAAAAATGGCAAAATTGATGAAATGACCACCACCTGATAACTTCTGTATCGTCTTTGCACAAAACCTTTTTTTTTTTGTTACACTATTCTACAAGAGAAAGAAACAAAAATTTGATTCCTTTACAGATTACTTCAGTTTTTTTTTTTTGTTTCGTTTTTTTTTTTTACAATTGTAAAGATTTTAATATCAAACAAAGACAAATACAAAATTAGTTTTGAAAAGTGGATTTAAGGTCATGTTTAACGTCTGCATAACTGATTTGGATAAAGTAGTCTCTTTTCTAAGAAAATCAATGTCTCCACCCCTGAATCCAACAATGTCACTCAGCTGGATTTTTAAAATGTCTTTTTTCTGAGAAAAGCTAAAAAATTTTTTAAAAAAAGGCAGGGCAGCCCATTTCCTCCAGCAAAAACTAATGAGGGAGAACGACATTATTCATCTTCAAAACAAACAAACAGTAACGTAGTTAATTGATACAGTTTGACCTTCATGCCTAATGTCTCAGATACGTTTTGAACAGCATCACGTAGCTTAATGTCAGATAGTTTTTTTGTTGACTCATTTCTGGTTGCATTTTCAGATGAGCATCTGAAAATATTTTCAGAATAGGATGAAGATGTAGAGGAGACACTCAATGTTCGGTATTGTGAGGCGGTTCTCTCAAGTTCTGATGAATATAGAAGTGAAGATAATCTGCACCGTGACGCTTGTAATATTTAAATATCCCTGACGCCTCATCCCACCCTCTAACTACCACTATGTTTAAAAAAAAAATCCTGCCTTTAATTATTGCTATTTATTTATTTTGAACATGTTTAAAAACACATGAACAAAGACTGCAAAAGATACAGATTTTTTTTTTTACCACAGTAATCTCGAAAAGGAGTAAGAAGAAGTAAGAAACTTATGAACTCCGACCCCATAAACTCATACAATACTTTCAGATGGAGCCTCATTAATAAATCAAATCTAAAGAATAAACAGTTTAATTAATTTTCTATTTTATCTGGGTTTACGTATGTCTAATATACATCCATACCCATGCGTTAGCCTCAATTTACATACACACATTAGTGCTATCTCTCGCCCATATTTCTATATCTTATGAAAATGACCTCCTTATATTTCCTTTTAAATTAGTATTAAATTTTGACTTTGTTTTAACTCATTTAACTAACTTGAATTTTATACCATGAATTGAGGCATGATTCACAGTGAATTGATTTGAAATATAACTTGCTTGAGCAAATTATTTAACAAGAAGTGATGTCAAAATGTATATCATTTTATATAAAAGGTAAGATCGAGATATTCTTATATAATACGGTAAACTAGCTTTTGTTACCAATCTACTTTTTTGCTTCACTCAGTGCTTTATTTTTTTACTAGCGGGAGGTTAATTGTTATTAATAATAATATTTGAATCATTAAATGATTATCCAAATCATTTAATGAGGATAAACTGTCATTTGGCTCAGCGCTCAGAAGGAGCTGGTCCATTCTAAAGGCCATCAGCGTATCTAAACCCCCCTGTGACACGACACCTTGGTCTCTCCCGTTCAGCCTCAGGACTCTCATTCCTCCCATAGCAACCAAAGCAGGCAGGGCTGACCGGCTCTGCGTGATCGGCTTTCTGTGCATGTGTGTGTGTGTGTGTGTGAGATGACATCATCAGCCCTCACAGTCAGCTGCTGCAGTGGAGAGCGAGATAGAAAGAAAAGGGAGGGGAGGGAAAGACAGGACCGTGCATCGCCACACACATTCCTCTCCCCTCCCTATCGTTCACACACTCACACACACACACATGCGCTCTCGGCGTCACACAGCCCTGCTTGTCTTCCCTTGGTAAACATGGCAGCAGCAGCAGCGAGAGGAGTCCCAGTGAAGCCCAGCTCGGTTTTAGCCTAGCCTCTTTCTGAGTGTCATTATGGAGGAGGAGGACGCGGCGGCCGACCCCTATCTGCCCTACGACGGGGGTGGGGACACCATTCCCCTGCAGGAGATCCCTAGAAAAGGTACGCCACGTCTTTTCGATTCCCTCGTTTCCTCACTCCTCTACCACAACAGAGGCCGACATCCTCCGTCTTCCTCCCAGGGAATGCGTGGATCCGTACGGGAGGCGGACGCAGGGCAGGTTCAGCAGCCACAAACGTTAGTGCCTGCCTGCGTAAAAACCGAAGGTTTTTTTATGAATACAGCTCCTGTCAACGTTCAGGAATCTGTTGATCATTGACCAGCTGTGTGTGTGTGTGTGTGTGTGTGTGTGTGTGTGGGTGTGTGTGTGTGTGTGTGTGTGTGTGTGTGCATAAGTCGACGAGTTAAAGGAGGAGCTGATTTCGCATCAGAGCTTCAGCCAGTTTGCAGAACACCTTACAGACCTTTATCTTCTTAACCAAAGGAAGGACATGTTGAATCTCAATATGATGTTTTAATGTTGGCATATAAATATATACAGTACATAGGGAACACCTGTTGGCTGGTTTCAGTGTGTTACCGCGTGGAACTGGTTCTGCTGGATCAGGTTGTCAGTTTTCTGACTGGTATTGTGGCATTTTCAGTCCTGGAGCTTTATCTTGGTCTTCATATGTGGCCTTTAGGGAGATTTTGTTCTTCTGAGCCCTGTTAGATTATCACAGAGAGCGAGCAAAGAGAAAACACTCCTAGAGTGAAGGACAAAATAACAAACCTCTGTTTTATTTCTCCATTCACTTAGATAAATTGTCTATTTCCTTCTGCCCTTTTAGTGAAATCACCAGAGTGCAAATAAATCAATTTTCAGCAGTGTTTTTGCCAAACAGAACTGTAGTGATTTAGTCATTTTAGGGTTGTTGGCCTGTACGTTTTTGGCCTTTTCTTGATTTGTGGACAGTAGATCATTGGTAAACACCAAATGTAGTTCCTTGAATTCATGCTGAGTAATATTTCTTGATTACAAAAACCCTCTCAGATCTGTTTCATCTCGTCTCCATGTGGTAAATCCACAGGAATAGACAGTTAAGGATGGACAGGTACCAATCAATCTGCCAAAGATCAAAATCACTGTTCCCTTTACCATCTCCAATTAGTGAGCAGCAGGTCAAATACTCAAAATTTTATTACTTCATATTTGTACCCAGTCACTAAATGCATCAAACTTGCTGGCTTAAGTCATTTATTCTTGCATTGATTTAAAAATTGCTGCATTTGTTAGGGATATTTATGCTCTTATAGCGGGTAAAATGAGTCATTGTTTTGCAACAATTGCGGGAGATTTTGCTTTCTGACGTGACACCATAGAAATGAGATACCATTGTTTTAACTATTAGTTTGGACCGAACCAGCTGGTGATTTATTTGCACGGATAAATTCTGATTCCTGATAGCTCTCAGTTGGTTTTTTGGCTTTCCAGGCCTTTTCTCCACCTCCCTTTCTGCTTGTGTTCAGTACTTTTCCTGTCATTTCACATTATTACACATAATTTAATTTCTCAATTGCGCCTTTAGAAATATGGTAACTATGAAAAATTGTGACGTATCTGATACTTGTTTTACCCAATGCATTTTACTTGTTACAATCTGATGTGATAGGTTTGAAAGCGAACTGGTAATATCAGTCAGTCAGAAAAGCCTGATTATTAAATATCTGGTTAAAGATAAAGTAGAATTTAGTGTCTTTGAGATGGAGACAGAACCTCCGGCGTTTGTCCCGTCCTCCTCTGTAGAGCCGGCGCCAGTCGGCTGCGGGGGCTCGTCGGGGCTCAGTCGGGTCGTCGGGGTCAGTCCATGATCACATGACAGCTGAGCAGGCTAGCTTTGCTTCAGTCCTGCTGATGCAGAGCGTCTTAACCAGCTGCCTGCAAAACCTCCCTGAGCTGATTTCCTCCACGACGGTGGAGTAAACAAGACGAGGAGCGGACTCCACAATTTAGCTACAGAAACATTATAAACAATTATTAGACGTTAGTAATCCAGTTGGCATTCAACATTCACCAAGTCATTTCGAGAGGTGGCTTTGACAGTCAGCGAACCTCTGTGTTCACTGACGCGGCGTATTAGTTGTTAGGCAGAATCTGCAGCGTCACTCTGCTGCTGCACATGGGGAAGAAACTGAAACCTTATTTTTGTGTGTGTGTGTGTCTTTTGTCCGGATGTTTGCTAGAGCGTAGAAAAGCATATGACATGCGAATGTGGTCCCCTTCAATCTCTGGTTTCCATGTCGACACCACTACTTTCCTCTTTCAGCCTTATATTAGTGCAGCAGCTTGTCTGATTTATCTGAACACTTAGATGGTGTTTATTTGACTAGAAAAGGTAATTTTTGCTTTAAAATGGTTTTTCAAACCGTAAAGCTGTTTTTAGCTCACGGTTATTAAATGACCCAGTTTGTTGTGTCAAATTGTTATATTAAATCACCAAACTGCTTGCATTTTTTATTGTTTAGATGGCTGTAATTCGCCATCCTGGTGCAGCCAAAGTGAAGAAAAATATGGAGTTTTACACAAATGTCATTTCAAGGCGTCACAGTTACAATCTAATAATACAGAATCCGATGGAAATTAGTTCATTCTTGTCTTTTTATTTAGTGACACTCACATACTCCAGGATAAATAAAAATTTGTGAAGATCCAATAGAGTAGTCATGAATATGAATTGTTATTGCAGTAGTTTCAATAGGATTGCTGACAAACGCTGTAAAATGAGTCCTGTTCAGTGCTATTTATTTTATTGCTTCTCATTGTTTTTACTTTTCAGAAAATTAATAAAACAGGTTGTCCTTTTATTAAAATCATAAACTATTATGTTTAATCCTTATTCATATGTAATTTGTGGAAATCAGTGACACCCATCAGATAATTTTAACAAGTAAAACAACATAATTTTATATAAACAAACTTGTGAGTATTCTCCTTACAGACACAAACACTTATAGACTTCTGGGATACAACACAGGTTATAATTTAGTTCTGTTATGAAGTCTGAGAGCTAATGTTGATAGTGTTTTGTTTAGATTAATAACTTTAAATTGCAATCGGCTCCAGAATAAGAACTCGATAGTCTTTTTTTTTTTTTTAACTTGTGATATTTTGAGTCACTCCTGTAAACACTCTTCTGTACATTGAATCTGATGATTCAAAGGGAATCTGATCATCACTGTGTAGTAGCACTAGCTTATATCTGCTGATGAACTGAGAATATCATACCACTTTCTTGCTCGTTTTGGTGCAGAAGGTTTATTTACAGGTACAGATTCCTAGAGTACATCTAAACTCCATATAATTCCACTGTTGTGTCAACAATATGATGCTGATCGTCTCCGCTCTCCTTTCCTCTCCAATCCGTGTGAGCCCATTTCAAACTCTGGTGAAAATGTTTGCGTTCATCACAGAGTTGACCTAATTTCACTTTAAAACTACAATGACCAAGTCCTCAGAAATGATACCCTTCCTTATCTGGTCCCAGTTTTTACTCTCACACCTTCCTGTAGAAATATTTAATAGAAAATAACGCACAATCCAATTTCATGTTCATATTTTTAAAGTCAAAATTAAAATAAAATAAAAAAATCCTAATTTCACTCTTGGTTTTCTCCTCTGTTTTTTAAACAGAAATGCAGCTCAGGACACTTCCATGCATTTTCTCTCCAATAACTGTTCATTTCTAGTCTCGGGATACAAATCAGGGATGATATTGAAGCGGAAGAAATTCCTGCTGTAGTTGAGCATCGTTGGTGGTGTGTCGATATCAGCCTATTACCATGAGTCATGCTGCTCTGATGTTGCTTTATGGCCACTTTTATGACTCTTGTTCAAATCGCTTATGTTTGTTTTTAAGTTTAGTACAGATTGGGGGGGATTAACAGCTATGAACAAACATATCTCTGATGGTAATTACCCTGATAAAACTGCAGGAATGCCTAATAAAAGGAATACCCCTTCTACGTCTTTGCCATTTCTCACAATACAGCCACAATCACTTATGTTTGTTTTTTTTATTGGGGTTTGATGAGATAAAGCAGCACAAAGTGGAGCATAACTGTGAAGCAAAAAGACAGAGATTCATGGTTTTCACACTTGAAAAAAATCAGTCGCCCAATGTCTCATCAGGGATTTGCTGCACATCTAGAGATTATTTTTCTTAAGAAAATGGTTCAAGTTCACTCAGATTTGGCTGGAGACTGTCTCTGAACACAGATGTGCAGCAGATTCCCAATTAGATTTGGGTCTGGACTTTGATTGGGCCACTCCAGCACATAAATATTCTTTGATCTAAACCGTTTCACTGCAGTTTTTTTTCTATCAGCTTCGGTAGCAATGCTTTTCTTCCGCTTAAGGTTTGTGAAGTCGACTCATAGTTGTCCTGTTGAAAGAGCTTCGTGTTTGTTCACTTTGAGGTATTCGTAGCACAGCTGCCTTTATGCTGAGATTAAATTACACACAGCTCGGCTCAGTTTGCTAATTGAGTGACTTCTTAGGGTAATTGACTGCATTGGATTTTATGTTGAGTAAAGACATTTTATTTGTAAAAAGAAATCATTCATTTTATTCCTACCATTTCAGTTGTGCACTGATTTGTGTTGATCTGTTTAATTGTAATAAAATGTTGCATGAAAAAGAGACATTAAAACCACAGCAAGGTGCTGTAGCTGCACCAGTGGAAAATCCAACATCTTCACAGTTATTAAATCAGATTTTTGCACCAACAAGGAGATTCTCAAAGATCCTCTAGATGTCTCACTCATCTTGCTGTCCAGAGGGTTTTAACAAACGGAGCAAGAGAAGAGCAAGCATGGCCTTCAGACATTTGACTGAACACGAACAATCTCTGCCAATCCCTCATAAAGCAGGAAAGGATCAGTTCATTTCAGATTTATCGGATCTCGCACCTCAAAGATCGCATTATTTTGTGTGTTTTTTTAGTCTCCTGTAAATCAGGATTTCTGTAAGTTTCACCAACAATTCAGATTTAAGGCTTTTAAAGACAATTATGAAGGAATGATGTATCACAACAGAAATGTACAAAAGAAAATCATGTTCTATATATTAGTAGTACCAAGCTTTTTTTTGTACATAATGCACCTAACCTTGTGTGAGTGAGTCAATATCAACCAGAAAACTGTAAGTGTAAATTTACACTTGAACCAGATTGATGCAGAAAGCTTGCTAGCTAATTAGAAAGGGCATGTTAACAGCTAGTTAGCGGTAGCCTGAAGCACCTTGACTCACAGAACGCAGTGAGGATGTGTGTGGGTGACTCAAATATTTGTCTGATAGAAAAATCTCACCAGAAAAATTAACTACATAGAATAAATGAGATCAAATGCTCTCACCGAGTCAAAATTTAAGAAATGATTGACTTATTTAAAGCCGCCTTACATCTTTCCCCCACAAATTCAAGGCCTTGATTTTGGATGCATGGATCTAAGGCCTTTTAAGAACGGGCAGACATCCTGTAAATAGCACCATTAATCTCAACGCTATTGAGCCAGTAGGCGTGTGTGTTTGTTTAGTGCGGCCCGGCTGTGGGTTCTGTTTTTAAAAGTCACGGATCAGAACTTGGACACCCATATTTATGAGAATCGGGTTGATATCGCTGAAAGCAGGAGAAACGAGTTGAATCCCTGCTACATGCTTCTCTTTGCCTTTGTTGTCTCCCTCCAGTAAAACACACAACAATGTCTTTGTGTGGCTCATGAATACTTGGTGTCTTCAGAACTGGGCGGTCTTACAGTCTCAAATGCCACAAGATGTCTTTTCAGTCAGGATTTGTGAAAGTTGTGTCTGATTCTCTGCTTTGTAAAGACATAAAACCGAAATGATTTAATTCTGTAGGGGTGGACATTTAATGTAGGATTTTTATCGTTGACCCAATAACTTGCAATTGTTAAAACTGTCTGTATTTTTTTTTTTAAATTATTTTTCTCCACAGATTTTCTTTTCAATTAATGTGTTAATGTTTCCCACTGAACCGAACAGAAACTGTCTTGATTATTAGTACAAACTCTTACTCCTTCCGTTTTGTTTTCTTTTGGTTTTTCTGCTCTGCAGGCTCGAACTACGCCATGTCTAATGGCGGCGGGGCAGCCAGTAGTACCACCCATCTGTTGGACTTTCTGGAGGAGCCCATTCCAGGAGTGGGAACGTACGATGACTTCCACACCATCGACTGGGTCCGCGAGAAGTGCAAGGACCGCGAGAGACACAGGAAGGTGAGGACACAGAGAGGAACGCGTAAAAAAAATAAATAGACGTTTTCATAATGACAGAAGATTCAAGAAGATCCAACCAGTTCTGTACAAAGTGAAAAACATGTGAGATGATTTATTTCCACTTTATGAAGCCTGGATCAAAATGAGGACATAAAATTGTGAGTTAAAATGTCAAATGAAGTTGCATTTTAAACATTGGCAAACTGTTAAAAAATGGAAATGCAACATTTCTGCAACATGGTAAAAAGTTTAAAATGTATTGTGTACAGGACAGGTGAGCTAAGACTGCGGCTTCAGAATCAAAAAGATTTGAGGCTGTAATTGCTGCCAATGGTTTATTTATTTATTTATTTTTTGTTTTTTTGAGGGGCTTCTATCTTATTTGCAATAAATAAATTTGCAAACACTCCAAAAAAATTCCAAATTATCACAATGACATATTTGTGTGTAGAATAACAAAATGTTGAAAAATTGTGACGTACTGTATGTCATAACAAAAGTCTCAAAGTCTACTAAAACTTACAAAAGAACAAAAAGAAAAAAGCACAGTCACTTCATTGTCTAGAGTTTATGTGGGGATTTTTTGTTATCTCTGCTTTCATCCCAGTTTAAATCAACATTTTTTACTCTAAACTCTCATGAATGTAAGCAGCAAACCTCTTGTGGATGCACAGGCAAGAACCCCCCACTCGAAAGAGTTGAAGCAGGAGTTACCACAACAGGTTGTTTTAATTGCTGGCCTACTGAATCAGATCCCCCGTTTTTAGGACTCCCTAGACGTCAACAAACTAAACCAAATTTAATAAAAAAAATAAAATAAAATAAGGGAAAGGGATAAGTAAAAATCAGCCAATAGACAGTCTGGAAGTATGTCAAATATCAGGAACCGCATAAAGTAAAACATTTAGATAAATGGATAACAAGTTATAACTTTGATGGCGGTCTAAATTAATGTTTTGATTGTTTATGTTGCATGACTTTGTGTTTTTGTGTTTGTTATGATGTAAAGCACTTTGAAATGTCTTGCTGCTGAAATAAAATTTGCTTTGATTTGATGAACACCGCCTTCCCCCTGCCTCTCTGTTTCAACACCTTGCTCAAATATTGACTCGTCTTGGCAATCTTTCCACGCATGTTTCAGTGCAGGACGTTTGGACGCTGATAAGACTTTAAATGATATTTGAATACTTTGTTTTTATGACCCGGTCGTGCCTGGCGTACAGGAATTGCTGTAGTAAACCGCTTCATTGAATCAACAGCGGAAATCAGGCCAGAAAACCTGCAGCAGATTACAGAGCTGCTTCTAACCGGAGTCGTTTCCCAACTTTTTACAGAGTTTCATACGAGTCTGTTTTTTTTTCTGTTTTTCTGCCTTTTAATTAGTTTCGATTTCATTATCGTGTCTGCACAGATCAACAGCAAGAAGAAAGAGTCGGCATGGGAGTTCACCAAGAGCCTGTACGACGCCTGGTCCGGGTGGCTGGTGGTGACGCTCACCGGCTTGGCATCAGGTAATGAACTCGGCGAATCAAGAATCAGACGGCCCGTATTTCCTGTGCTGGTTCTCTCACATGCTCTGCCCGAGGCACCCCCTGCTCTCCCCCCCTTATCTTCTGATCTCACTTCTCACCAGCGCACCGTTCTGCAGAGCATCGCCGGACACAGTCTAGTCGTCACGGCCGTAAAAATCCAGCCACTTATTGTTTGCAAAAAATTGAGTGGGGCAACTTTGCCGCCAGTCTTTGCTTTGGAAAACAATCCAGCTGCTGAAAAATAACAATGTGTCGGTTTTATTTGTGTTTGTTTTTTTTTCAGTTTGTGTTGGAAAGCGTTTCATATAATCCATCTCAAAAATATAAATTGAATTTTGTCACAGCAGGTTCTTTATTCCTCAAGATTGAATTTTAAAGACTGTAGAATGACGTAATTTTAAAGTGGAAAGAAAACGATACATGGTTTTAAAACAAATGTTTGACAAATAAAAATCTGAAAAGTGTGGCATTCATCTGTATTCATCCCTCCAAAGTCAATCGTTTTTCATGATGGTATGTCTACCAGCTTTGCACATCTAGAGATTTTTGCTTCTTTTCTCTTTAAAACTTGTGTTCCTGGTTTTTTTTATGATGATTTTTGTTGTTTTCTTCACATAATGGCTGGATCCATTAGATTACTCCTTTATTACATGATTTCAGAATGAAATTGGCTGAATTTGATTGTACTCAAACGAGTAAATGGGGTTAAACATAAACGTTTGAGAATTATTTTCTTAAGGATTTTGAAAGCCATGTGTCATTTTCTTTTCATTGGGACTTTCTGTTACAAGTCCCAATGAAATTGAATTGAAGTTTGTGGCTGCGATGTGACAAATGTGGAACCTTATTCAGTAGTTTGCGTACAAACACTGCATGCGCTGGCGAAGAGTTTTTATTTCTTAAAGGATTTGTGGTAGTGTTCATCATACATGAGGCTTTAACGGTTAAAACTATGGAACAGTTTCAGAAAATCACTGAATCTGATGCAACATCATGTTAAACCAGTCCGCTGTAAACGTCAGGAGGATTTTGAGTCGCCGATCGTTTTTGTAGCCTGTGTCTGGATTAAAAACAGTCAAGCTAACTTTCACATCGTTCCTCTTTTTGTTTTTTTCCCCCCTCGTCCCGCTTTCTGTCCCCTCCCTGCCTCTGTCTTCTCTCCCTACTTCCTCCTTCCTGTTTCTGTCTTTCCGCCAGGTGCTTTGGCTGGCCTGATTGACATTGCTGCTGATTGGATGAATGACCTGAAGGAAGGTGTTTGTCTGAGCGCCATGTGGTTCAACCACGAGCAGTGCTGCTGGACGTCCAATGAGACCACCTTCGCTGAGAGGGACAAATGTCCTCAGTGGAAGAGCTGGGCCGAGCTAATACTGGGACAGGCCCAGGTAGACTGATAGACCAGTCTTCTTTTATGCCTAAAATGTATAATTTATGTGTCTTAAAGGGCAGATATCGTGTGAATAGCATTCCATTTTTACAAGCAGTGAATGGAAGCAGCTGAAAGTCTCGCCATAAGCAGTACATGTTTGCTTAGTTCAACTTTGCTGTGATAGCAAACCTTTCAAAATGTGAAGATTCGGTCATCACAGTGGAGTTTTAAAATTAATTACAGATTTTTTAAGGATATTTGAACTATTCAAAAGCTTTTCGCGTTGACACCGACTACCAGTCAGTTCTTGATTTGAACCCAGCAGTGGAGATTAGTTTTCTTTATAATTGTGTGCATATGGTGAAAGAGTTTTCAGGTCATGACCCCTCTCTCTGCAGGGCCCTGGCTCCTACATCATGAACTACTTCATGTACATCTACTGGGCTCTGTCCTTCGCCTTCCTGGCCGTCTGTCTGGTCAAGGTTTTTGCTCCGTATGCCTGCGGCTCAGGGATCCCAGAGGTGAGGGGAACAGTGCAAATCTCTTTACAAAAACACAGTTCAGACTTTCCCCTGCTGTGTTTCACACAGTTAATTATTTATTTTTTTAAGTTGAAGCAAGTTGGGGAGGTTTGTATGAGCACATTTTAGTGTTTCCCACATTAGGTTATTTTGTGTTTATGCTAATTCAGGGTCCTTAAAAAGTCATAAATTTGTGTGTCTAAAATGAGACCTTAAAGCAATTTTTTTTAAAAGCGAATTGGCCTTAAATATGTAAATAACAAGTCTTAAGTTTGTCGTTGCAAAACCTTTTACTAGTTTTTTGGGGGTTTTTTCTTGAGGGATTTCTCTGTCAGGCAAAAGTTTGAGGTAACAGAAAATACCTCAAGTATTTTCTGTTACTTTTAATGAAGTTTACCACAGTAGTAACAGAGAAATGTTAAACCAAAGTATTTAGCCTGGTAAAGATCAGCTTCACCTCTCCCACTCTGCTCTTCTCTGCACACAGATCAAGACAATCCTGAGTGGGTTCATCATCCGGGGCTACTTGGGTAAGTGGACCCTGATGATTAAGACCATCACTCTGGTGCTGGCGGTGGCGTCGGGGCTCAGCCTGGGGAAGGAGGGCCCCCTGGTCCATGTGGCCTGCTGCTGTGGGAACATCTTCTCCTACCTCTTCCCGAAGTACAGCAAGAACGAGGCCAAGAAGCGAGAGGTGAGGCCGCAGAGTTTGAGCTATTAGGTTTAAGTCAAGTTTATTTCTATCACACATTTCAGCAACAAGCTCAAAGTGGTTTACAACATAAACATTATTAATCCAGCAACCAATTATGATACAAGCAACAAAACATAAGATTTTGTCAGTCAAATGCCACCGTCAAACAAACATACATCAAATATGTTCAACATTTTTCATTTACTGCTAATCAAAGACAACTCCAAAATGGTGGGTTTTTAGCTTTGGTTTAAAGGAACTCAGTGTTTCAGCGTCTTTGCAGTTTTCTGGTAGTTTGTTCCAGATTTGTGTTGCAGAGAAACCTAGAGTTTAACTCTCTCAGGTTCTGTCGGCCGCATCGGCTGCTGGGGTCTCTGTAGCTTTTGGAGCACCGATTGGAGGAGTTCTGTTCAGCTTGGAAGAGGTAGGTCAGCTTTTTAGTGACATTTTTCTACTTTTGAATCACAACGGCAAACTTGAACCCTCCAAACTGGGCTCTCTTCCTGCAGGTGAGCTACTACTTCCCTCTGAAGACCCTGTGGCGCTCCTTCTTTGCCGCTCTGGTGGCGGCCTTCGTGCTGCGCTCCATCAACCCCTTCGGTAACAGCCGCCTGGTGCTGTTCTACGTGGAGTACCACACTCCCTGGTACCTCTTTGAGCTCATCCCCTTCATCCTTCTGGGGGTGTTCGGAGGACTCTGGGGCGCCTTCTTTATCCGAGCCAACATCGCCTGGTGCCGGAGACGCAAGTCCACACGCTTTGGTAAGCATTCCTGGATTCTGGATACAAACCCCAGTGTTTACATGGCGTCTGTGCAACCTTCAATAGTCTTAAAGCCGTTCTTAAAATCAAGGCCTTAAAATGCCTTGAAGTTGTTAAAGAAAACTTTAAGGAGTTTTCTTAAACTCCTTAAACACTTAATGTATTTAAGTTGGCCCTAAATACATTAATCAGGGGTCTTAAGTTTTGTCATTGGATTATTTAATCTATTCTATGTAGGGTTTTTTTCACGTGGGACTTTTCTATCAGATAAACGTTTGAGTCAACATCTTTGCTCACTGTGTTCTGTGACTCAAAGCAGTTCAGGCTACTGCTAACAAGCTGCTAATGCTTGGTAGCTAGCAAGAAAATAAACAAGCAAATCATTAATGGCTAGTGTATGGCACTTCCATTATGTGAGAAGAACAAAGCTGCTGCCACAACATACAGCTTGAAATTTCACGGTTTTCCTGCATTTCTTTCGTACATCTCTGTTGAGTTATAGGTCTTACATTTTATTCATAGTGATCTTAATAGGTCTTAAATTTGAGTCAATAAACCCTGGTTTTTATTCATGGGTTTTTCTCTAAACCCAGAAGGTTTAGGTCAGACTTCAGCCTATGTGAAGAGTTTTTATATATGTTCTCCTCTAACGCTGTTGTCTCTTTCTTTAGGGAAGTACCCGGTGTTGGAGGTGATCCTGGTGGCTGCCATAACAGCGGTGGTTGCTTTCCCTAACCCTTACACCCGTCAGAACACCAGTGAGCTCATCAAAGAGCTGTTCACCGACTGCGGCCCGCTGGAATCCTCCCAGCTGTGCCAGTACCGCAGCCAGATGAACGGCAGCACCGCTTACACAGACAACCCCAACCAGCCGGCAGAGCCGGGCGTCTACTCCGCCATGTGGCAGCTCTGCCTGGCGCTCATCTTTAAAATCATCATGACCATATTCACATTTGGACTGAAGGTGATCCGCTGCAGGATGTTTTCCCTGAAGCAAGTCGATGTTTTTCCCGCCTCATCTGTAACGTCACCTGAACCCCTCACTGCGTCTCTTCCTTTAGGTACCGTCAGGCTTGTTCATCCCCAGCATGGCAATTGGAGCAATCGCAGGGCGAATCGTCGGCATCGCCATGGAGCAGCTGGCGTATTACCACCACGACTGGTTCCTGTTCAAAGAGTGGTGCGAGGTCGGAGCCGACTGCATCACTCCGGGCCTCTACGCCATGGTGGGGGCCGCAGCGTGTTTGGGTAGGTAACCCAAGAGTGACTGACTTTTACGTCGTTGATATGCATCATAATTTTGCGCCAGAAGAAGCCATACCTGACGTAAGCAATGGCTGGAAAAAAAATAAAAAATTATGAATGAAATGTGTTCCAATGAAGTTCGTCCTAGCACCATAAAACCACTGCTGGGTCAGATTTATGTTGGCTCCTGTTCCTGAATCAACTTTAAAGTCTCTCGGGAGACGGCAGCAACCTGCTGTGTGAATGCAGCCTAACTCCACTCTTGTGCTGCTGTGCATAATTACATAGTTTTGGCAAACTATTAATACAACTTGAACTTCTTTATATTTGCCACGTAATAAACTCAATCTAAAAGCAGCTTAATGAGAGTTTAAGTGATAAGTTATATTATCTTTGTATGTAAAGGTCGTATTCCGGTTAGATTTGGCTGTTCTTCCTGTGTTTTAAATGTGTGTCCTCTGTCCCGTAGGTGGCGTGACCCGTATGACCGTCTCACTGGTGGTCATCGTCTTTGAACTGACCGGCGGCCTGGAATACATCGTCCCCCTCATGGCCGCCGTCATGACCAGCAAATGGGTGGGCGACGCGTTCGGCCGCGAGGGAATCTACGAGGCTCATATCCGTCTGAACGGATACCCCTTCCTGGACGCCAAGGAGGAGTTCACGCACACCACGCTGGCCAGAGACGTGATGAGGCCCCGGAGTAGTGACCCGCCGCTGGCGGTTCTGACACAGGATGACCTGACGGTCGAGGAGCTGCAGAGCGTCATCAACGAAACCAGTTATAATGGTTTCCCAGTGATCGTATCCAAGGAGTCGCAAAGACTGGTGGGCTTCGCTCTGCGCAGGGACATCACTATTGCTATAGGTAAAACTGCAAAGGAAGATCATAAGTTAAAGAAAATATTAAAATAACAGGGTGTTTGTGCATCCTTAAAAAGGCTTAAATTGATGTATATAAATTAACACATCAAAATGTCCTAAATTAAATTTTTTTTTTAAATGTAAGTTGGTCTTTAACACCTTACATCCAGGTCTTGAATTTTGCTGCAGCAGGACTACTTAAGGATTTTTTTTTTGTCTTGAGTCTTTTCTGTCATACATCTTCATGACATTCTGTTCATGCTACCGCTAACCAGCTGCTAATATAATCATACTAGCTAGCCAGCTTGGGTCTATTATGGTTTAAGTCCAAATTTATCCCTAGACATCGTTCGTCTTCGCCATTAGCTCACTTGCTGACCCATACGTTGCTATGTGCATTAGCTTGGCACAGAAAATGGTTGGTGATGCGACTGCTAGATTGATCTAAGAGCAGCATTTGGTGTGACAAAAACTCTGAAGTTGGAGGATTAGTGGATCTTAAACACAGTGGGTAAGCATTAGACTTGCCTATTGAAGTTTTTTTTTTAACAAAGTTGAAATACAATTTGTTGTTACCTTTGAGGGAAAAACACCTAGGAATATATATATGTACTGAAATATGAGATTTTCTTTTATACTTTTCTGTTGTGGTCCTGGTCTTTAAATTTCATTCAGTGGTCTTTAAAAGTCTTAAATTTGACTAGATGAAAACCTGCAGAAACCAAATTGGAACAAAACATGAAGCTCTAAATGTTTTTTTTTCTCCCCATCCCAACAGAAAACGCTCGCCGCAAGCAGGAGGGCATCATGTTGAACTCGAGGGTGTACTTCACCCAGCATGCACCCACCCTGCCAGCCGACAGCCCCCGGCCCCTCAAGCTGCGCTCCATCCTGGACATGAGCCCCTTCACCGTCACCGACCACACCCCGATGGAGATCGTGGTGGACATTTTCAGAAAGCTGGGGCTCAGGCAGTGTCTGGTCACTCACAACGGGTAAGTAGGACACAGCTGGCGCAGAGCAGGGCGGCGTCTCCTTACCCCACACTCCCTCCCACTTCCTGGAGGATTGCTTAACCAGTCAGGGTTTGGCACTGTGTACCATGAAGCACATGTACACACTGCCTGGTGCTGCATGACCTCTCAGGTTCTGCATGGCTCGGCCTAACTGCTGTGCTGTACTCCCTTAACCCCCCCACTGAGCAGCAACAGGCAGAATCCTTGAGCTGCTGACTAAAAACTAACTACACAAACACAACAGGTGACGTTTTGGGACAACAGAGTTAGTGAAACTTGTTGCTGTGCGGCACGAATAAAAAATACAACGTGGTCACGATGTAAGAATGTTCTGGCTGTTCTTTCAACAACTGGAACCAGCAGCGTTTTATTTATTATCGTCCACGCTTTTAAGGAGTTGGTTTTGCAGAGCGCTCTCTGCTGGTGGGAAGGAGAAGTTGTGCTTGATTATAGTTAATTTCTCAGATAAGCTCTCAGGAACAGAGCAGCAGTGTTTTTTTTTTTTTTTTTTTCTGTTCAGATTTTTTTTATCATTTTATTTCAGTTTTCAATCATGCGTTGGTTATATTTTGCACTTTTATTGTCAATAAATCTTTAGAAAAAGACCAAAACAATTTTTACAATGACAAAGTGTTCATAGCCCTTTGTAAAATTGTAATATCAAAGTTC
This sequence comes from Poeciliopsis paucimaculata, assembly GCA_903067055.1. Lineage (NCBI taxonomy): Eukaryota > Metazoa > Chordata > Actinopteri > Cyprinodontiformes > Poeciliidae > Poeciliopsis > Poeciliopsis paucimaculata. The sequence goes on from CAEGAD010067486.1 coordinate 78,484, forward strand.
AAAGGGTTTTAATTTGATAAATCAAAACAAAGTAGTGCATAGTTATGTAGGAGTTGATATGTGGATTTTATGTTTTATGAATAAAAATGTAACAAATTTCTGAAATGCATTTTTGCTGAGCCTTGTTACGCTACTCATTTTAGGTAGATAAAAGAAGCAAAACTAAATTTCATATAAATAGAAATAAATTGGCTGCATTACCATTTTCTCAAATTATTAGGAGGCCTTTGGTTTATTTATTTAATCTTTTAAAGAGGAAAAGATCAAAATAAATCAAGGTAGTTCAAAAGAAAACAGCATACTTGCTGTTTTACAGCAGGCTTCTGTTGTGAACTGGTACAATAAATAGTAGAAATGACCCTTATTTTCCATTCATTTGTTTACATCAGTATGCTGAATTTGGTCTTCTTATTGGTTTTATTGACAGAAAAATCTAAAATATCACCGTGATTCATCGTGGTTTATCAATATCATTATCACAAATGAAAAGTCACTCTTGTGGTTCATTGTTTAAGTTCAGTTGTGTAATTTTCCGTTTGCATTTTACTTTAACCTCAGATTAATGTTCATTTTGTTTCTGTTATTTATTTATTGTGTATGATTTGTGCTGCTGCTGTTTGTTCTCTTTGTGTCTCTGCTGTTTTCTTTATGTCTGTTTGTTGTTGTTGTGGGCAGTGTACCGAGTAACAGGTGTGTGTTTCAGGAATGTGTTGGGCATCATCACAAAGAAGAATATATTAGAGCATCTGGAGGAGCTCAAGCAGCAGACGCAGCCCCTGGTGACTAGCCCCGCCCCTTTACTCCCCCCCCCCCCACACTGTCACACCTGTCTCTTGGGCCACGACTGTTAGAAGGGGATGCATGGAAAGTGCTGTGGAAAACTGTTGACAGTTCCCGACTTAACATTAAGACTCCTTTCTCTTTCCTCTTGATTTCACACACTCTGTTGTTGGTGGGTTGGTTTGTTGTGGATTTCAAACTCATGAGGAAACATCTCCCAGTAGCGGGCCTCTGGCTGCCATCTTCATTGCTTGTAGCTGTTGCAGTTTTGGAGTCCATCACACTTTAAAGCCTCTGTGGAGTTTTTGTTGGTCCTGTAATGGCGGACCTGAGTGGGAACTGTCACCTTCATCACACGGGAGCCCCCTTCAGACATGATCTTTGTAGATCCTGTAGGTGTGCCGCCACCTAGTCACCCTCCTCTCATGCTGCTTAGCTTGTCAGAAATAAAACTAACTTTTATGGCTGCAACTGATTATTTTAGGAATTGATTATTCTGTCCATTATTTTTGTGATTTATCGATTAATCGTACAAGAAAAATTTGCGTATTGGGCAGATTCTTCTTTTAACTACTTCAGCTTCTTTTATACAATATTAAAAATATGTAAAAAAAAATAAAATAATAAGAATATTATGTTTTAAATAAAAAAAAACTAACACTTTGTTGCCTTAAATAGCAACAGCATGGCATTCCTTTTGTGAATGCTTAATAATTTGTAGAAAAAGATGCATCTCCAGCTAAAAAATACTTCCAACATTTTAACTTAATTTCTTATTAAATGGAAAAACTGCAATGGCAAAATTGTGTTGCCAGGATACAGATAAAGATTTGCGCGCATTTGTAATGGAAGTGCACTCCTTGTTTTACGTTTTCTTGACAGTGCCAGGCTAATGTTAGCATGTTTTCTCTCTGTGTTCATATGACTTGTTGATCATTTATCTTGAATCATATTTCTGTGCCGTTTCAGTCGGTTGTATGAGGAGAAAACTCTTTTGGTCTGCCTCATAAGCTCATCAGTGCTTTGATCATTTTAAAACTTAACGACTGCCGTTTCAGCTGCTCTCAGCGTCTTATTGTAGCCAATCAGTCTCTGTCTTTCACAAGGGACACCAGTGTATAAGATGAAAAGTGTTGTGGAAAAATCCAGACTTTTTACATGTTCAGCACTTAATATAGTTTTGCAAGCTGTGTGCAACTAATTATAGCTTGATTTTTCTATATTTTAATCATACTTAATATGCAATCATGAGCTTAGTTTTGACAGAGACAACAAATGTAGGTATTGAATACATTGTTCTACTGAAATCAGAGGTCTAGAACCTCAACATTGAACTTTTTACTCCTTGTAAAAAGGAGTAAGTATTTAAGCTCTTAAATGAAGGCACTACCACAGAGGTTTGCATGTCTGAAAGGGGTTCTGTAAAGTCCCATAGCACAGCTCATCCCATTCAACTGCATTTGCACCAGCTGTAGTTCTGCTTAGTGCTCTCTCAACCGCTTCATGCCAGCACCTCAACAAATCGTTCATCCTTCTGCATTTTCACAGATATTCAGTCATTTTGTCCAAATTTATTCACACTTAAACTGAAGTGGATTTTTGTTTGGCAAACTGGTTTTATCTGGCTGGTTCCAAACAAGTGACAAAAACCAGTAAAACGGGGGTAACGTGTTGTTCTTGTAGAAAAAGAACATGTTAATGAAGAATGTGTTCAAATAACACATCTTTTGCATTCAATGATAGATGTTTGATTGGTAATTGTCACTTGCCTCTGGAAGCCAAAACAAAGCCATCAGCAAACTAAACATTCAGACAAAATAAATTTAAAAGTCACAAACTGTCTGTGGGTGTGGATATTTTTGGGCTAAATTGCCGAAACCATTTAGTGTCTTTAGGATTCTGACCAATCAGAGACGACCCTCCTCTGTGTGTTTGCAGTCATGATGCCTGTTGTGTGTCTCACATCTTTTCATCGCAGCAGTAGTCACTCATTTCATTCTCAAGCTCACTCGCCAAAAGGTTTCTCTCTCCATTAACGGCTGCTTTTTTCCCCCTCTTTTTTTGTTTGTTTCTGTTGTTATTTATGGTGTTGACTCCTCCAGAGTGACGGCATCTGACGCGCGGCCCAAACGACGACTTGGCGAGTAGCTAGCCGCCCTGGGAAAGCGGACCACCGTTATTTTACTTGTCACTTTAAGAGGGTGGTTTTGTAATTCCAGGAGGAAATCAACCTGTAGAGATGTGATTCACACCCGCATTCCCCTCAGCTCGTAGTGCGTGTGGTGGAGTGGTGCCAGTAGCTGTAGCTTAGCTAGTCGGTGTGTGGTGACAACATGGGATAAAAACTGCTCCCATGCTTTAACCTGCCAGTGTTTCCATTGGCCAGCAGAGTCCTGCCTTTTTTCAACAGATTTATAAAGTCAGAGCCCAAACATAAAGCACAAGGTGTCCAATCTGTTCCCTTAAAACTAGAGATGCACCGTGGCTAATGTCCGATTTTTATGCACTGCAAGCTTGCTAATACCCAAGTAAACTTTTAGGAAAAAATAATACAGGAAGATTTACAAACTGCATTCAGATTGTTTCTCCAGCTTCCCTCCAATAAGTGGCTGTTCATTATATACATTCGGACTCACTGTTGAAAAGAAATCGACTTTTAAAACTAAATTATTACAATTAACATTATAAGGTGACATTAGCATATTCTATTAGCAATATAGAACCAATATTTTAGCATTACAAAGAATGACACTTTGTGCGTGTATTCCTTAGAGAATAGACTTTTTTCCTTAATCTCAGGATTAAGGAACATTTCCAAATGCAGTTGGAGTTTCAAGAATCAAAAGCATTAAACTTTGCTGTACTATTCCCAGTCTTCTCATTATCTGCTTAAATACTTGCTCCCTTTTCTCAGACTCACCATAAAATAGTTCTTTTAAATGGCTTAATATCGCTGATCCTATGACTGGACAATAAATCAATATATATCATGTCTGATAGAATATTCACTGAACTCCGATCCAGAACCGCACAGCATTCTGGGGGATGTAGGCCGATGAAAGGCTTTCGCTGCTCAACTTTTCACAGCCAGCTAAGCAAGGTTGGTTACCTAGCAACAACCTGCTGAGTAACCTGCGCAGCAGTTTAAGATTTCGCCCTCATGCCTCCCAGTGGAGTGAAAACTGGATGGAACAGGAAAGGTCGTGTCACCAGTTTGGCATCATTTCAGATATTTTAGACAAAAAAAACCTCCTGATCAATAATTATCAATATCAACTGATATAAAATGCTTATGATGTGTTTTTTAGCCCTATTGTCCAGCCATAGCTGATCCTAAAATAGCTACCCTGTGTGTGAGTCTTTAGTAACAGCTTCCACACTGAAGAGTGTGGAACGGTGCGTTAACCAATTGGAAAAAGAACAGATCTTTGAGTTTAACCAATCAGGGCCGATCAGGTCGCCAGCTGAGTTCTTGGTGCATCTCTAGTTGAAATTGTGGCCCACTGGATTCACATGAATAACAAACCAGTTAGCCTTGTTTTGTTTTACTTAAATACCACAACATGCCTGATGAGTGCTTCGCCCGAACTGTTGGGTTTATTAGCAGCCCTTGTTGTGGACGTGGCTCAGAGTCTTCCTCGTGTTAAATCCAGAACATTTCAACATGATAACAGAACATCAGGTCATTTCAACCGTGGCTGGACACTGCTGGTGTTAGTGGGAACACTGTGTTCACCTCCCTTCACCTCACCTGGTGCTCTCTGATCATGACAGCAGCACTCGGTCTGAACCGTGTCAGGTGTTCAGACGGTGTCTCTCTCTCTCTCTCTCTCTGTCCGTAGCACCCACACCAACCACAGGTCGTCCTTGCTCCTCTCACTCAGACCTGGGGTCACATTTTCACTTCTCACCACCAATAAGCTCTACTTCCCTTCTAGGGTTTCAGACAAACTGTTCTCTGTAGCGTCGGCTCTGCAGCAGGCAGCTGGCTTCGTCTTCGCCTGACCTCAAATCAGAGCGCACCCTGTGATCATTTCTGATGTTCAAGCTCAAAACGGTTTTCAATCAGCTCAACTGGGGCGCTCCAGTCAGCAGGAAATCTCTTCACTGCTAACGTAGCGAATCGTTGCTTAGTAAACGTCTCAGCAGTACTGATAGGAGGAGGGGGGCAGACATGTTGCATTGGTTACAGATCTGCTAAAAGCATTAATGAGTCACTCTAAAGTGATTGTTCCCGTTTATCATGACTTTCATGCCTTAACTGTCCTGTTGAAAATATCACTAATGGATATTTCGGAGAAAGGAAACTTGGTCTGTTTTGTTTTGAATTTGAACTAAAAAAAGAAAAGACTGAAATAATGGAACGTTTCTGGCACCTTTACACTTCAGTCATGCTGGAAATGATAAAAGAAGAAATGTTAAGATGGTTAAAAAGCAATTATTGAAGAGTGATTAAATATGCTCTGAATCATTTTACTCCTTTATTATTTGCCACCTGCTGGCCAGGCTCACGCTGGTGCAAATAAAGCTTGCAAATTAAAACAGAATGAAGGGATGGGTAAAATTCAAGAAAAGAAATGTCATAGATGTTTATATAATGTTTTTGGAAAGAAAGTGAATATCCACTAATGCTGCAAAATACCCCCAAAGTAGATGACATTTTTCCTTGATTACAGGCAGAATCAAACCACTATTTTGTCTGATTGTTGGCGTCAGAAATGACCAGTTTCCCCATAGCATGATCCTGCCACCACCATGTTTCACTGTGGGCGTGTATTTGCTTTACCCAAATCAAGCAAATACATACATTTATTGTAACATAAAAAAAATTTGGACAAAATCAAGCGGTGTAAATAATGTAGCGAGGTTCTGTTTGTTGACCGTTTCTTAATCTTTTGCTGTCAGACTAAAATATATCACGGCAATAATTGTGTGAAGAGTTTTTCCCACTTAAAGGAGAAATCCGTGTTTCTGTGCTGGCATTGTTTCCATTTTGGAAACGTGTCGATGTGAGTTTAAAGTTGTCATAAACTGGAACATTTCTTCTCGCAGTCCGTTAGGTAGTTTTACGTTAAATCGAAAACACGTTTGGGATAAAGACGATATTGATGTCTGAAGCGACTGAGCTTGGAAAGCTGACAAATTTTAATAAAGCTCCCAACATGTCGCCTTGCCTCCTAAGATGGCGGCTTCTCCCGGCTTCCTGCTTGTCCGAGCTCTAACTGCCGTCCAGTACTTCCGGGTCTCCTCTCCGTAGGTTCCAGATCTTCCGAAATGACTCCTCTGTCTTTTCCTGCAGTTCCTCACCCTCCTGCTGACCCTTATCTCCTCTGGGACTCGTATTTTTGTTGGCACCGATTCTAATTTTATATCGGAACAAACTGACAGCGATTTGGCTAAACGACAAAAAAGTTTTAAAAAAATCCCGCTCTTGTAAAGGCCAACAAAAACACGATGTTTGCGTCGTAGAAGCAGATTCGAAGCACTTCCTGCGTCTCTGTTAATCTGTTTCTGTTCCCTCCCTCTGTCTCCCCCTGCAGGCGGCTTCTTGGTATTATCACAAAAAAAGATATCCTCCGTCACATGGCTCAAATGGCGAACCAAGATCCAGAGTCCATCATGTTCAACTGATCCGTTCCTTCCAGGACGGCTGGGGGGGAGGAGGATGTAGCGAGGAGGAGGAAGAGGAAGTGTGCCTCCTGAACGGCTCCAATCTCTGACATCCGGACAGTTTTTTTTTGTTTTTTTTTGGTTTGTTTTATTTCCTTTAACGTTCAGCTTTGCAGGCCCCCGAGCCTCACTGAATGACTCTGTGGCCCCCCAGAGACTTTCGGGCCACCAGGAGGAGAAAAGCGACAATAAAAACATTGCTGTTGTCGTCTGGCTGCTGAAGACAGAAAACGGTCACGTGTCGAAGGCACTTTTTACACACACACACATTCACACGCTTTTGTTTTGCACTCAGACATTCGAAACATGCATGCTGTCTCCAAACACACTAACACACACACGTGCGTGTGCTGACCTGAGACTTTACACCTGTTTGCACTCTTGCTGCGCCTGCCCTCCTGTCCCATGGGGGTCAAAAGGTCAGAATGAACCGCAGACGAGGGATGCGATGATGGGACCTCGATACTTCCTGCGCACTCGCCTCCCCTCCATGAAAACACACACATTCACACACCTCTGACCTGTCCGTCCTCCAGAAACAAACAAAAACACATTGTTTACTTGTGAAGTATGTGTGAGTGAGTGTGTCTGCAGCGCCTCCACATTCCAGCCAGGCCACTATGGGAACTGCATCACAACCACACAAGTTGGCTTTAATAGCCTTCTCCCTGCGTGTGTGTGTGTGTGTGTGGCTGTGTGTGTGTGTGTGTGGGCGTGTGTGTGTGTGTGTGTGTGTGTGTGTGTGTGTGTGAGAGCAAACCCAGGAAGGGATGCACTGAGATGGAGTCGGTACTTTATTTCAAGAACAAAAAGGATCCCGTCCAGAAGGAATGAAGAGAAGAAAGTGAGAAGTTTGGATGTTTTCATTTTTGAGCCACTAGTGTGCAAGTCTGTGTGTGTGAGTCCATTAATTATGAAGGCAGGTTGTGTGCGCGGGTGTGTGTGTGTGTAGTTGAAGTACAAAATGAAAACCATGCTATGTCAATATGAAGGGTATTTTTTTCCTTTTCTTAAACGGACTTTTAAAAACACCTGAACTCATTGCAGCCAATCAGCTCGAAGCATCAGAATTGGTCTGTTTTGATTGGTTGAATTTGTTACAGGAAGAGTGACTCCTTTTTAACTTCTCTCTTTAAAACAGGCCACAAACTTCAAATGCAGATGGGCCTCAATAGATTACAAAATCGTCAAAAAAATTAATTTAAATAATTTCAAAAAATGTGAACATATATGTGACAGTCTTTACACACCGTGTGATTTCAGGCATTTACTTGAGTTAATTTTGGTAATTTATAGCACACACCTAAAAAAACAACTATTGTAACATTAAATCGTCCCAATAAAACATAGAAATGCAATCATACAGAAAAGTATGTCGACTTTTGTGCACTCAAAACTTGGTTAGGGTTTTGAGAGACTTGCTTAATAATTTAAATATTTTCTTATCTGAAATGGTGCAAGACTTTTTCCTTCCACTCAACTTTCCAACAGTTACCTTGGATATGGCCCTCTGTAAACATCCAGCTTCTTCAGCGAAAACATTTTGAGGCTTACCCTCAGTGACTGCAGGACACTGGATCAACATATGGACTAATATATTTAGTCTAAAATCAATTGTTTTATTGGACTTGCATGATATTGTCTGACAAAGTTACGTTTGGGTTTTGGTCATCTGAAAGCCAAAATGAAACGGTTAACAGAAGAAAAATGCTTGAAATCTACTACTGTGTGTGTAATAAATTTGTATAAGAGCGAGTTCTTGCATTGCTGAAATAAATGTTTCCCACCTTGTAACCAGGCACATCAGAGCTGCTTTAGCTTTCAACTCAATCAATCCCTAGTTTGTTTTTGCTTTAATTTTGGAAATATGAAGAATAATTAACAATTGTGTCGTTCTTCGAAACTAGGAGATCTAAATACAATAACTGATTTAAGGAGGAACAGTTCCCTAAAGTGTGATCTTGCAGTTGGAAGTGGAGCAGCCGACTGTCTTAAAACTGTCTAAACTTGCAGCCTGATTGGCTGCCTTTGCTTTTCGCTCCTCTAAATCTGAACGGGTCTCTGCTGTCGCCCCCAGCAGGCGTCCTTCGTGCTCCTCTGGTCTCGCCACGCCTCTCAAGTGCCTGATGGAAGGTTGTCGGGCTTCGCTTGCTTTCGTTTCGTTCTTTGTCCTCGCACACCTGACATTTCAATTGGAAATTATGAAGGGAGGAGACACCGGCGAGGAAGTGGACAAGCAGTAGCACATTACATGTAGAGAGAGTGTGTGTGTGTGTGTGAGAAGGGTGTGACTGCGGATCTGTGTGCGTCTTTGCAGCATCATCTTTGTCAACCGGTGGTGACATTGTATTTCATACTGAACCCGATGTTCTTCTCCTTTATTTTATAATTTATGGGTAGTGTCGATGCAGTTGTGAATTATTATTATTCTGAAGAATTTTATGTATGATTACATTGTTTGATTGTACATTAAGAACAGAGAATATGTAAAGAAAAAAAACTTGTTTTAAATTAAAAGGAGAAAATATTGAAGTTGCACAGACGAGTCTCTGTGTGATGCTGTCGGCTGAACTTTTAACAAACTTCACATCCCGTCATTCACGCTGACGTTTAGCGGCAGTGAAGATTTCTGCAACAACTGAAGATGATTATAATTAAATAAATCTTGCACAGTAAATATAGAAGTCTGGAAATTATTTGATTAAGATTTCAGAGCTTAACACAGTGCCTTGTAGTATTCCTGGCCCTTAAAAACACAAAATCATTAAATTATTCATTTTGTTGGGATCTTATGACAGAGCAACATATTGTCTAATAGTTATGAAATGTAATGAAAGTGATACACATTCAATATTTTTTGCTTTTTGCTGGTCTGCTGCATAAAATTAGTTTTAAGGTGAAAACATTCAGCTGTACCTGTCGCCAGTAGCCAATGAGGAGGAGGATGACGGGGAAGTGTAACTATTAATAAGAGCAGAAAATTGTTCTTAAAAACATAAATTTTCAATCCCATGGGTAGTGCATGCATCATTAATAAGAAAAGTAACCACTCATACAGCCTTGCTTTTTATTTTATCTTAAAGCACAGCACTCTTATTTTATTCCACTACAAAAGAAGAAGAAAAGAAAGAGGCGTCATTAGAGCACTGGTGAAAGCAGAACAGCGTGCAGCTCGTCTTGGCCACAGACTGGAGCTTCAGCCGAGCGACGGAAGAAAACACAAGGAGTCCCAGAACAAGATGTCAGACATCTCAACTCTCCACTTTAACATGCAAGTTTACAGCAAAGCCTCTACAGACGAAAGACAATGCTAAGATCAGACGGGGAGGCGGATTATAAACCGAAAACACTGAATGAGAGGAGAGTTTAAAGTCCGACCTGCATAAACTAGACAGACTGGAGGAATCAAACCACAGCACAGTCAGGAATAATATAATACTCTATAATTAAAATTATCTTAAAGAAAAACTCCACCCAGTGGTGTGTCTCTAATCAGGACTCTGTATATTCACAGGTCTACCTGGCCTTAAAGCGTGTTCCAGTCAGACTACCCTTTAAGCTTCATCAGTCCAGCATGCAGCCATAGTTAAGCGGAGCGCCGTGGTAACGCTTGGAGGTGGGTGAGGAAAATTAAAAATCTGAACATTGTAAGAAACTACAAATTGACGCAAGTCCCCCCATCTCCTCTTTAAATAACAAGACAACTCCTCATACAATCCTCTGCTTATTACATTATTAATATTACTACCTCCTCTCATGTACATTCAAGCATGAAAATCCAGAGTGAAGAGAGTTTAAAAAGCCTCTGATTGGATGAAATGTGTCAGGAACTTCAGAGACAGAGATGAATAAACAAGTGATTGTTTCATACAGTGTGAGATGCATAGCAGGATGTCAGCGCACCCCTCGCAGTCCAATCAAACATGGCTTTCGTAAAACACCTGGCAGGGGAGGGCCTTGCTCATTATCTGGTCGGCCGCTGCCTGGTTGCCAGTCTCCTCTTCTTGCACCACCTGTTGCTCCTCCAGAGGCAGAGGGGAGGACGGCGGGGACGGCGAGGGCGAGGGAGAGGGAGAGGAAGAAGGCGAGGGAGACGGCGGCGACGCCTCGTACACGCCGCAGCAGTCCCCGTTGTTGAGCGGAGGGTGCACGGAAGCCTGGATGGCGATCTGCTGCGGCTGCTCGTGAACGGACGAGTTGTCCGAGTCGGCGGCCGGCGACTCGCTGCGCTCTCTCTCCCTCACCTGCAGGATGGTGAAGACGTCCCGCACACCGATGGAGGGGATCCAGCCCTGCGCGTCGCGCCGCCACTCAGGGCCGTGCCGCACGAAGGTGTGTCTCATCTCCTCCACCCCCACCACCTCCAGGATCTCCTCCATGAAGGTGCGGCAATTCATGATGAGCGGCGGCAGCGGGATGCTGCGGGCCAGCTCCTCAATGTAGCGTGCGAACTCCATGGTCTTGAACTGGGTAACCTTGGCCAGCTCCAGCGTCTTGGCCGAGGTGATGATGGGGATCCGCTTGGCGATCTCGAAGGCCTTCTGCAGTTTCTCGGCGCCCTCGGTGCGGAAGAACTCGTTGATGGCCTTCTCCGTCTTCTTCAGGTGGCTGCTCATCATGCAGAGGCGTGTAACGTTCAGGATCATAATGATGGTGAAGGTGACCAGACACACCACCATGTAGTACACGCCCATGTCGCCGTTGGTGAAGACCACGCGCAGGGTCACCGTGCCGTTGGCGGTGCCATGGACGTTGGTGACCATGCACGTGTACTTGCCTCGGTCTGAGAACTCGATGCTGGTGATGTTGAGGACTCCGTTCTCCAGCAGCCACCACTTCCCTCCTGCAGACACACACAGGACCATGATGCCGTTTCTCTGGGTATTGATAGACTAACAATTGATAAGGGGCCATTTTCTTTTGTATCAGGACAGTTGATGATACCTTCATCGACTGTCTTTTTCATATTATGTTAAATTAAAATGAAAAAGATAATTAAATTTTAATCTTATTAAGCGTGGGCTGTATTAAATACTGACTGAATATTGCAGCAAATTTAAAATAAAATGGTAAATGGACTGAACTTATATAGCGCTTTTCCAGTCATTTTCACCACTCAAAGCGCTTTATACTAGAGTCACATTCACCCATTTGCACTCACAAATACACACACAATTATACATTGATACGCAGACCGGTAGGAAATTTGGGTTAAGTGCCTTGCCCAGAGGCACATCGACATATGGCAGGAGGAAGCTGGAATCGGACCTACAACCTTCCGATTGCAAAACGACTACTCTGCCACACAGCCACAGTTGCCCAAAATATAACACAAAAGGTTCCTCTTAGGATGCTGTATAGAAAAGTAAAAGATGAAAACAATAAAATAATGAAACACTCAATCCTCCATCAACAGAGAGATGTTCATACAGAAATACTGTCTGTATTTTTACCAGAAGGAAAGTTAAAATTTGACTCCATTGACTCACAACTGCCCTCAAAATCAACCTTGCTTATTGGCATCATGTTTTGTTTTGTTTTTTTCCGGTCATGTAACAATTGTTCTTTGTTTTTCAAACGCATCCTCACCTTAACGATTACTGAATTTTTCGTTCAGTAATTTCTGAGTGATAGGCTGACGCTGTTTCGCCTTTCAGCTAGGCTAAATTGAGCGCTGTCAAGATGAAACTTATCGAGTGTTTACATTTCAAATCAGAACCACTGAAAGTCCATTTTACATGCCAAACAGGACTGTTTGGACCGTTTCACTTTCCAATTCTGGTATGGCCTCGCCATCTTTATTCTTGTATCAACTGGTTAAGGCTAAGGATGGCCAACGGCGCCATCTGCTGGATGGCAGATGAACTACAACACTAAAAGAGGTCTAAGCAGATGTTAGTCATTATTGGAACTAATTTTCATCTGAAACAATTAATTGACAATTGATCGAAAGTTAATTAATTGTTTGGATGCTCACTAGGTCTCATTTAAGGTCTGAGACCAGCAGAGATGGGGAGAGGACCGCCATGTTTCCAATATTTAAACACACCACACGTTTCATCCAGTAACACTTGGCACTATGCAATCCGCATCAGACTATTCAGGAGAAACAGCACTTTGCAAAAGTATTCACACCCATCATACCTTTTAAACCTTTATTTTACAATAAAATGCAAAGTTGCACACTGTACCTTTCCTGTTTGTGTCAAAGGAAAAAAAAACTGAAGCTACATATTTAATTAGGTAAAATCCAAATACAATATGCTGAAGTTCGTGTTTATACATGTGTTCTTTCTTTCTCTCGTTCGGAGAGAAGGCCTGTGTTTAATTACATGTGGTTTTGTGACGGTGCATGCAGCAACAAGCAGCCAGCTGCAGTCACTCCACCAGACCAGTTGCTCAAACGAGTATTTGAAAAGGCTGAACCGTATTGGACCTGCAGAGCGCTGCCTGTTTGCTTTAGATCTGGATTGCGGCACTTCAAATCAATGAGCTGCTCGTTTTCACTGATAACCAGAACGTGAACTGTTGAGCCGCTGAGCAGTTCAAAGGAACAGCTCCAGATCAGTGTTTTCTACTGCAGACTTGATCTATACTGCTCTGTTAGACGTTAAAGCTACAACCAAACAGTAATGTAGAAAGAAGCTCCCTTAACCAAACAGATCCTACTGTTCATTTCTTAAGCTATTTATTGAAGGTGATTTTAGTTTCCTTCCAACTTCCACTCCTTCAATATCTTCCGTCTCTGTCGGGGGCATTTCATGTCCGCCATCTTAATTCTCCTCTGCCTTTGAATGAAAGTCGACTTTGTGGACAGATTTCGTCCCACGCCAGACATTTTTAAGATTCTGCATTGACAACTCCTCGTTCTCTCGCAGCAGTACCCAGCAGCGTGGGAATAGAGCTGGAGAAATATCACAGAGGACTTCTTTAGGACCCGTCCACAAATATCCTGAGCTGACTTCTGTCCTCAGGAGGAGATGAATGAGTTTTCAGGAAAAGCGGCTGGATAACTCGGCCTTCCCACCCAGCCGCCTTTTCAGACAAAAAAAAAAGAAGAAAAAAAAAGAAGCAGATTTCTAATTTTATCCCAGCGGTCGACTCACATGAGACCACTGATGTTTTGCCGACTGCTTCCAGAATGATTGTAGGGGAAATAACGCACGATTGCAGAATCGACCCAAGCAGCACTAATCAAGAGAATCTAATCCAGAAACAATCTGGGATAAGAGCAGGGGAAGTGAAGCCTTTTTTCTTTTCTTTGGAGGAAGTTCTGAGAGTACAGCTACGGGGGTTTTGGGTCAAAATATTAATAATAACAATGACTCAGCCTCCTCCTTCATGCCTCTGATGGCAGGTTACAACAAGTTGGCGCAGGAAAGGCACCGACATAAAAACACTCTTCTTCCCATGCTGAAAAAAATAATTTCTCAAATAAAAGAAAATCTTTAATGAATGAATTAGGAACAGTTCATCTGTTTCTGTCCAATAGAGATGGAAATGTGCCAAATGATGCAGGGAGTAAGAGTGAAATCCCTACTTTACATGAATCACTTTGTCCCAGTCAGCATATTTTACCACAGGTGACCGAGCTACAGCATCTACGACCTCTGACCTTCTGAGTGTGTGTTGTTGTGTTTGGGCATAAATAAACAACCCCGATGCACTTGAAGCTGCCCGACAGGAAATTATTTATTTACCTCTAGACCTTGTAAAGAAAGTGTTCAAGCTGTAAATTAAAAAAAAAAAAACTACACAGAAATTTGCTCCAAATCTACCAGCAGTAACATAGGAACGGTGTTCAAAATGTCTCATTTATATGTCAAAGAAAATACTGTAAATCCCTTTTAAATAGCTTTTTACATGTTAGTGCTTCCTTTAATTCCATGTTAAGAAACTCACTGATGCTGAAAACAGAAAAGTTTGAGTTTCCTGCCTTCAGTAACTGCTTCCACACCAAAGAGTGTTGATGAGCCTGGAAGTTTTAGCGAGGTTTCTTGACTGAAAAAGGTTGGATTTGTGAATTTCCAACCCAATGAAGGGCTGGTTAAGCTGAAAAATCATATAGCAATTTTCTATTAAAAATGTCAGATTTAGGTTTCGGCCTCAAGACAATTTTAGCCATTAATTTAATTTTCTACTTTTGAAGATTTAGTTTGTGGTAGAAAATCTGGATTTTTTTTTTTTTAACTAAAGAGTTTAAATAGTTCACAGTGATGTTAGTGCACCCAAGAACTACCGTTTTGTTTGACAAGCATGTTTTACAAATTCTGTTTATTTACCTCAACTCACAAAAGGAATGACTGAAATAAAAGCCTGTTTTTAGGATATTTTCTGTCACTTGTAAGTTCTTCCTAAGGGGGGCATAATTTGATTAAAATCGAAAATCGGTTTCAACTGACAATATTTTTAAGCCATATCACCCAGCTTCTTATAAACTGTAATGAGCAATAAAGTCTTGAAATGTAAATATTTTATTTATTTATTTTTCCTCTCTATAGTTGTAATGATCCCAGAGAACTACAAAAACCAGCTTCCACGTTATTCAAACTGACATCCAGGATCTGAAATGCTGCTCTTATTTCACTGCACAATTTCCAGAGTTGAAATCTTATGTTTGATTGTAACTCCTGAACTCCTCCTCTTATTACCATATCAACTGCAGCATGTCTCAGACCATCCAGTAGATATATATATATATTAAAAAAAAGCTGACCAAAGAACAAGTTTTGCTGAGAGAAGTCTTCCTCACCACTAGTCTGCGTGTCCAGGCGCTCTCCGTGGGAGTTGAACCACTCGACACTGGGGAACGGGTCTCCGGTGACGTTGCAATCAATCAGCGCGCAGCTCCCCTCTCTGGCAATTATCTGGCTCACTTTAGTGAACACGACTGGAGCGAAGCCGCTGCCGTCTGTCACGTTGTTGTTCTCTGTACGGTTCCCATCCATGTTCACCGACAACGCCCCGGCAGAGCGGGAGGCGATAAGACACGCCACGACTACGAAGACAGATCCGCCGGTCCAGTGCATTTTCTTGGACTGTTGTGCGACACCCAAAGGGGGAAGATATCGTGTCATTCCTCCTGGGGCTCCATCCTGCCGGCTGGCTATCTCTTGATAGAGGAAGGCAGTTTGGTATTCAGCCCTGTGATGTGAAACATCTCACTGTGAAGGAAAAATAATTGGTAGATATTAAGCACAGCATAAAATAACATACGGTGAAATTGATTATGACTTAAGTCACTTCAAAACAAGCAACACCCCATTATTGTCACCATAAAGGCAACACGAGTCACATTTTGTAAAACTATTCTGGTTTGTTCAACAAAAAGCAAAAAAATTAAAAATTCATAAGAATCAAATTTAATCAAGCATATACTCGTCACTATTGCTCTCCATTCTTCTTGAGCAACTTGAGTTGGCACAAAACAAATGTTGACCAAACACACACTCTGTATGTATGAAGCTGAACTGGTGATGTGGTCAAATAACATCTACAATAAAAACTCATTCATGTTTCAGGAAGTTACTTTTTTTTTTTAATGTTACATTCAATTTTTCTTCCCCAGACTTAATCAAACTTGGGACACATTATCAAATCAAATTCTATGCTTTTCTAGACTGAGTAGGAATCCTGAATATGCATAAATACGTTTTTGTTGAAAGTGAAAATAAGGTGCTGTTTTAATTAAGCGAAGTGGCATATGATCACTTTACTTACACGCGTTGTTTTTGCTGTTACACAACAGCCAGAGGTTTTCTATTTCCTGTCCGTGTTCACAGATCATTTGTTTTAAACGGTCTCTGTTTAAAGCAGTTGTTAATCGTTTTTACCAGCAAATTACAAAATTAACAGTAAAATCTGAAGCGCAGCAAAACACATTGCCATAATCCCGCAACTAACCTAATATAGCAAAAATATACGTGAAGTACACATCTGTAGTTGTGCTATAGCTCCTAATAAGTCCTAGAAACGTGGCGTCTTCCTGTTGTGTGCCAGCATTAGCAATTGGCTCGCTTCGTATGAAAACAAAGCCACATAACGGGAACAGTGTGTGGGCGCCGGCTATTTCCCGGGTCGCTATGTTCAATCACGTTCGTTGCTAGCTTTGCGTGAGTGAGAAAACAAGCAGGTCAGAGAGCAGAGCAAATGTCTACATCTGGTAGACAGAACATAGCCGGAAACATTTTGTTTTAAATTATCCGACTTTAGCTTTGCTACACAGAATAGCATCAGGGCGTGGGACGCGGCTATGTGCTGGAGAGCAGTTACATATCATGGCAGCGTATTAGATGTGTCAGAGCTGGCTGGTGGTAGCGGCGGCTCCTATCCTCACCGAAGAGGTGCAAGTGTGCGTTTTTACATATACTTATTAGAGTGTAGTCAGATGGTAGTCCCTACCTAATCAAACGGGGATTTAAATACCAATATAGCGTCGTAACGTTACCTCGAACGGTCATCCGCAAACGGCCAACTCACCATCGGCGGCCGCCGATAAAACACCCGAAAACAGCCGCTAATTTCCGCACAGCCTCGGTTTTTATACTTACATCATGGTCTGGGAGCCATTTGTGCCCCAGTGTTTGGTTGAGAACCTCCCAGTGGATGATATGAGAGGAGTTACTCCTGCTCCGGGATCTCCATCCTCCTTCCTGCCGATGCCCGCTGCTGTGGAACCAGCAACAGTGAGCGGTGAGCGGGGGAGGGAGCAAGGGAGGGAGGGAGGAAGGGAGGAAGGGAGGGAGGCAAAGAGGGAGGGAGGGAAAGAGGCAGGGAGGGAGGCAAGGAGGGAGGAAGGGAGGAAGAGAGGGAGGCAGGGAGGGAGGGACGCAAGAAGGGAGGAAGAGAGGGAAGAAGAGAGGGAGGGAGGCAGGGCGCGGAGCCCCGGCTGCTAGGGTTGCACTGTCTGGCTTCTCTGATGGGAACCGTTGCTACCGGGTACTAACATTTATAATCACTCTTTAAAAGGATAGCAACAGAAAGTAGAAGGAAAATAAACGGAAGTACAGATTACCACCACCTCTGGGTCCCATTTTACCCATTGCCCCAAATTCTGAGTCACTACTGCAGGATGGGGGAAAAAACCCTACAAAATTAAACCTTACAACACTGTTTATATCTACAATACAATGCATCACATCTTATCACAAATTAAAACCTCTCAATAACAATAAATGATAAAATAACTGCATATAGGTAGACAGATCACCTGCTAAAATTGCCTATGGTGATGGCTTCTACCTGTTGGGCTTTTTACCCACACATCATTCTCTCTGGTAACTAAATATCTGCACTAAAAGTACAGATGCTGCACTGTTTTTTTTCTCCTAAAATTCCCTTAGTCAAACAGTAGCTTAGAATTAGTTTAATCATTTTATGGACTAGAAAATGCAGCTGATTCATTAACTAACTGGTTTATTTGTGGAGCTCATGGCTACTTTATAGAGGAAATACCCCGTGGGGTTCCACAGAGACCTATACTGGGATATTGAACATATATTGAACACTAGAAATAACCTTTCAATATCAGATTTTAAAGGCAGAGTAACCACCACATTGTCTAGTTTGAAGCAATAGATACATTTGGTATCAACAGTAAAAATAGCAAATGTGTCAGTGGAAAGTGTTTTGGTTTCACCATTAGTGCCATGTCTAACAACATGATGGTTATCAATGTGTTTTGTTTAACATAAACAAATTTTCTCCGTGTTCTAACAAGGAATTGTTTTTATGGGCGCAGCCTGCTACCTCCACCATTGAAGGGTAGCTGAACAAATTTTCCAACAGTATATTTATTGGTTGTAGTGAGAAATAAACGTCAAGCTTTTTTGTAACTCATTTGTTTTCAAGTATAATGTCAGGGTTTCCATCCAGGGCTTGAGGCTCGATCTTAGACTGGATGGACACATATTATATCCACTGCATGAATTAAGTGGAGTATGTGTATGGATTACCCAAGGATATGTAGCACAAAGACAGAAAACAGTATTGTCACGAGGGTATTTAATCCTGTGGTGGAGCACTGTTCTGCTTATGTCTGCACGAACATGACTTATTGCAACTGCAGCGAGCAAATGGACTGTGGTTAAAAGCCCTTTGAGCTGAAAGGTTGCATGATGAAAAGGCTCTGAAAGTGGATCGCTGTGTGCCTGGGTAGCAGAAATGACAGCAGCGAAATAAGGCACATTCAAGTCAATATAATCCAGGCTGTTACTTGTATCCCAGACGTGGTGAGAGACAGCCTTGCTGTGATGAGTCAAAAAACCAGCGTAGTATACCAAGGATCAAGGCATAAGAGAGCGGTCAATAGCTAAGATAAAAATGCTCTGGTTACGAATAGAAGCCAGTGTTAAAAACAGTTGTGTCTTTTTATGTATTTGGATGGAATTTAGGGTTACTCAAGGTTGAATTTGTTCTTTCTCCTCTGCTCTGACCTTTTGTCGACTCCAGGCAGTAAGATACCCGGAGGTACAATTACTCCGTCAGTCAGCAAACATCCATGCCATAAGAATCAAAGCGTTCCTTTGAATTGAACATAAACAAAAGTAACGTTGTCTTAAAGCTTCATATGATCTTTTCGGAAGACTTCCATCGATTTGTATGACTCTACAGTATATCAAGCAGAACCTTTCGGTCCTGCAGGTGTTGCAACAAGCGTATTTCGTCTCTACCTCCCTGACCCCATTATCCTTCATAGATGAAAGCTCCTGCTGTACTCAAACGCTTCAGAGAGCTCAGTCACACTGCAACACAAAGAGCTACATCTGAGCACAGCGGGGAGGAAGTCTGTACAGAGGGAAGGAGAACAGGCAACAGATGGACCCTGTTGTTCTCGGCAGGGGCCGTTATGTGATCGCCAGTAAAAGATGGATGAGTACGAAAAGTGACTCGTTCATTAAGACTCTGCTTCAAGTGATGTCACTGACTCTTCTACATGCAGAAAAGTCTGCCCCAGAGTTGTAGACTACATCTACGAAACCTAATTAGCCACTGACTAGTGTTTCTACAGCTGCTGCCACACCATTTCCCTAATTACATGTAGGCTGGTGTTCTGAAAACTGAATGTTACATGACTCTAAACACATAACATTCGACTTGACACATGTTGTAGCTGTTTGATGCCCGTCTGTTTTAGAATACAGCACATGCATTGGGGTCAGGGGTGTGACATTCACAGTATTGTGCTGCATCAGGATTGGGCATAATCTACAAAAGTTGATCTTACAGTCAGTTTCAGCTTCCCGTTGAGGTAAGTGAAACTCCATCAGTGCAGACAGTGTGTGCAGAGTGTTACTTGAGGTTAAGAAATTACCGAGCCACGTGTGTACTATAACACATGTCAGAGTCACTGCGCTCATGCTACGGCATTGTTGACATGTCTAAAAACGGTGGTTTATTTGGTGATCATAATTTTAACCTCTGGGCTTACGGTGAACAATATTTTCTGCCGTTGCAGTGTATCTGCACAAGCCATTGAAAGTCAAGTCAGATACGCTATGGTGCAGCAGAGACATTGAGAAGAAACAATTCTGTTTTGGAGAACGTCACGGTCTTTTGGTTTCCCCAGTAGAGGTATGAATATTAAATTATTTAATGATCATTGTTATGAATCAAGGCAGACCATGAACTTTGCCGCAAAAAAATCAAGAACTGCTAAGAAAAACACTGAATATGTAGTTTTTGAAGATTTTTTTTAACGTAGAGGAAATCTGTTCTAAGTAGCTGTTAAAAGTAAATCCAATGACTGATTCATCAAAGTGAAGGTGAGATATCGACTACCATTGAGTTACAATCTCGTCATAAAAACCCTATTAAAAAAATAATAGCCAAAAAAAGATTAACCCTCATAAATCATCCAAAACTGAGACACACATTTAAGAAATACACTGAGACTGATTTATATAGCAGCTTTCTATTAAGATGTTCGTCCAACAAGATTTGCTGTAGTAGAATGGGTTTAATGAGTTTCCACTGGGCATGTCGGTTACATTCACCTGCTTCCACATGATGACCCAACACATAACATGCTCAGTTCATGTCAACGTGTGATAAATACATTATTCCATTTCCCATTAAAAACTTTGAAGTTCTGTTTGTCTCTGACTAAAAATCCCCCAAATGAACCAAAGAAGAGAGAGAAAAAAAATGCAGATATTAAACAAGTTGATAATTAGCTGCATAAAGCTTATTCCCTGCCTTTCCTGCGAGTGAGGATTTTTAAATTTGACTTTGGCTAAAGTCCATCGTGAGGTAATTGTGACTTTCACAATTGCGCCAAACGATAAATAAAGGAAAAAAAATCCAACATCTGCCCCGAAAGATGGAAGCTCTGGTCACAAACCCTCTTTGATGAGCAAAGAGAGTCTTCTGAAAGCCTGTGGACAGAAATGCAAGAAATGACATTCAGGATTTTACCAAGATATGTGTTTTTTTTCCCTTCTCTTTCTTTGTCTGGGTACCTCTTCAATCTGCTCTGGTGTGGAGAGGGAGAAGGCCGCTCTGACGTACGGACAGGGGTCGCTGCTGTTGATCATAAACACGCCTCCGGGAACCAGCAGCACCTTTTATGAGACGATCAGACAAAACATGACCCTGACATCTCATGAATGTCTGTTTAAGATTTAAGTTTCCTTCATTCCTTTTCTGGAATGGTCTGCCTTGTCACGACTCCGACAAATTACGCAAAGGATGGCGATGTGTTCTCAATAAAGATTATATATATATCCAACACTATAGTCCTAGTTTTATTTTAACAATTATTTGCCCACCTTAATTTCAAAGTTGTTTTTCAATCTTACTTTCACACTGCAGACTTAAATATTTGCTTATTTATAACAAATCAAATTGTCTTCACTGCATTCACTTGTGTCTTGTGTTTTTCTGGTAATGTTCAGCCCCAGTTGCCTAAGAAACAGCAGCGTGTGAACATCAATGACACGTTTCTCCATTAAAAGGATTTACAGAGGGAGTGCCACTGGGCTCAGTTTTAGTGCCTCTGTTTTTAATATTCACGTCAATGAGCTACCATCTTTATGTAAAAATCTTAGCACAGTCCTGAAGATCCTGTGTTGTATTTTTACAGGGAAATTGCATCAGTGTGGGGGTCATAAAATTAGGGGAATACAAATGAAAGTCTTTTTTTTTGTTTAACTTTCAGAATGATTTACATTAAATCTTTCAAGCTTTACATTTCAAAACTCTTCTTTTTTCAAAATTATTTGTTAAAAAAGGCTGTAAATACGTGGAATATTCTCATGAACAAACATTTGGCTTTTCTCACCCTAAAAAAACAAAATATTAAACCCATCCCAGCACTTGCAATCTGAAATTTTATTCACTGCTTTGACGGTAAAAACTGTCACTGCTTTAACGAGACAGATAATTTTGTACTCCATTATATATTTGTTATTAACTTATTGTTGTAAGGCAGGGGTCTGCCTCAAGATCCACAAATTGGACTCTTGGAAAATTGCTCATCACAATGTAATTAAAAGGAACAGTGTAACATTTGCACTGATTTCCACAAAGGACACAAAAAGTCCCAGTAATATGATTTCAGATCTGTTTTTCTAGTAATTAGGTTGGAATATATGTGGTTTTTTTCTTTTTTTTAGAAAAAAAACCATATCCATTGTCTTTTATGTTTATCTTTATTTCAAATCCTAAAAGTCGGAATCAAACAGTTTTGTAAGAAAATGACAAAATATATATATATATATATATATATATAGATATTTGCCTAAAAAGTGTTTTTTTTTTCTTTCGAAAAGTCGTGCCGCATTTGGCAAACCCTCTTCGATGAGCAAAGAGAGTCTTCTGAAAGCCTGTGGACAGAAATGTGAGAGATGACATTCAGGATTTTACCAATATATATGTGTGTGGACCTTTTGTACTGAAGAATCTCAGAGCGTCTCCTGGGAACCAGAAGAACCAGGTTCTGGGTCCTCCTTGTACATAAGAAATATATGTACAAGGAGGACCCTTGTACATAATAAAACGACAAGATTGTACATAATAAAAGGCAAATAAAACCAATTTTATTTGTCTATCCTGGGAGCAAAATGGCTCTTTAGGTTATAAAAGCTGCAGGACATTGTTCTAAAAACGCAGAGAGAAAAGCAGAAAACTAACTGTGACATAATTCAATTTGAAATTTCAAGTATAAGGTTAATGTGGTTATTGCGCATTGTTCCTGATTAAATAAACGTACACCTTATTTAATTACCCAGTTACTTGCAGACATTGTGAGGGCTTCATACAGTCAGGATTATGAGTTGAAGGGCTCACTGTGCAGAGACCTTGGAAAAGCCTGACTGCGCCCACTCACGGCATAAACAAAGCTGGTCGGCTGTTCGTCATGAGGGTTTTACACTCAGTGTGTGTGTGTGTGCGTGTGTGTGGGAGGAAACAATGTGTCGAGTGGCTGCCTCACATAAACCAACCTACTCTCTGCTGAGAGACGAAACCTACAAAACCTCGTGAAGCTCAGTCTGACATACACAAATATGTTCAGGGTACCTGCAGTGTGCATGTTGGACTGCAGCAAGACTCCCAACCCAATTAGGTGGAGTCATATCAGGTGTGTGCTGACCTCTTTTTCCAAAGCTTTCTCCATAATGAGCTGCTGGGTGTCAGCGACGCCCCTCAGCTTCATCCACAGGAACATGCCTGCTGACGGGGCGTGCCACTCGGCCGCGTCTGCAAACAAAAAAAAAAAAAAATAGAACTGTGTTTCTGCACATGTGTGGCCTTCCTGATTTAGTGTGCTTTTTTGTTTGCTTTACTGCCACAAATCTGTGGAATAAACTGTAACTCAAATCAGGTTGTTTATCTCCTGTCAGCAGTGATTCATCAATATTTCCTCACTGTTGACGAGAAGCGTTGTTGAAACAGGACAGCTGGTTGCACTGAACCATCTGGGAAGCAATTTGTGCCAAAAGTTGGGAAAAAGGCAGAAATCTTGTAAAAAAAAAAAAAGCACTTCACGAATATTTCCTTCATGGAAGAGCTGCGTTTGAAGGAGCTCCATACGAGCCACGATGGGGACAGAAGGTGATCTGGTCGCTTGAAACCAATCCTAAATATTTTTCATACATTCAAAGTTTTGTGAGAGGAAGAAATGTAAGAGTAAAACATCACCCTGAACTCACCATCCCTAGAGTGAGACAAGACGCTGTTGGGATGCTGAGAGGTTCTGAGAGGAACATCGTAGGCCTCCCTGTGTCATCTTTAAGCAGTAAACATCATTTAAATCCCATTTTGCGTCTTAAATCTTAGCATCAACATCCACAATGACTCTTTGGAGATGAGTTACATCGACATAACATTTCATTTCCCTTTGGATAAAAAGGAATTGACTGGCAAAGCAAAAATTATTTTGGCCTTAACTGTATTGCTTTTGTTTGTTAGCAAGGAGATTATTATTAAAAACAAAACAGAATCTGCTAACCCACAATAACGAATGATTATGTAAAATTATGCTTCAAACACTCAAGTCGACTCAATGCTGAGTGTCCTTTTCAAGGCCGAGTCCTCTAACCTTTGAGCCACTTGTCAGCTGAGTTTAGCATGGCGTCGCGCTGCGTCCTGTAGAACTCAATCACCCTGCAAGGGCATAAGAAACCGCAGTGATTGTCATGTTGTTAACTTTGTGCAGCATAACAGGATGTGGCTGTGTCCCAGACGGGTCGGACCGGTAATGCGGGAGAAGATGGTACCTGTCTATGTGCTGGAGGAAACCATCTTGTCCCCAGCTGTGCAGCAACTGAGACACCATGAGCTGGGAATGGAGGAAAAACATCCGGCTCAAACGACGGGATCGCCGCAATATGAACCTTTAGATCATTTGTCCTATTCCAAGACCGTAATTAGGAATAATGTAATGTTGCAATCATATTGCGAGCCTTTCTTACAGGCTTGTTTCAGACTGTTTGTGTTTCCAGCCAATTTCTACATGAGTTTAAGGAGAACAGGGTCACTTATGGGAACAAGAAACAAATTCAACATGCAACTTTATTATTTATTGCTTGGAAATTTTATTTAATTTTAATTGTTGCTGTCTGTGTTTAACTGTGTAATTTTTGTAGAGGCCAGACCAGGCCAGTCATTTTTTAGGGGGGGGTTCAGTTAACAGAGAAGAGAGAAAAGTAAATTATATAAATATTTTTTACTTCACCTATTTCATGTATATTTCTATAAATAAAGACATTTATAAATATTTACAATAAGATGCCTTACAGTGTATGCATTTCTATGACCTTAACATGTTTCTCTGGAGGGGCCGGTGAGGTAGCCAACATTTTTTACGAAGGGACCGTGGCACCGCTTGGCCCCCACTTAGGAGCGCCAGTGGTTGTTGATCTTAGCCAGGTCCCCTTTAAAAAAGAGGTTTTTAATCTTCCTGGTTACAAAAAATGTTTTAAAAAGTTGGAGATGAATGTGCTCTGTAATATATTTTGATTCAGTGTGAAGAAATTAACCATCCACCTTTTTTATTTTGCTCTTTGAGGTTGAGAAAACTGTTGCAATGTTGACAATAAATCACACCCTTCTCTCTGTGGATTGATTTCAGAAGTGTTGCACTTAAAAAAACAAACAAAAAAAACCCAAGAAGTTTTAAAGCTTCTCTCACTTGTGTGAAGGTGCTGGTGTGCATGGTGGAGGCCTGGATGTGCAGCACGATCTGGTCAACCAGCGGTTTGGGACCCGTGACGAAACCAATCCTCAGCCTGGAAACAAACAAAAAAGGACAGAACAAAGCAATGAAACGCAGCAACATGATGCAGAGGTGGAGCTCTGCTTATGGCTTCTAGTGAAAGATTAACTCTGTTAAATCTAACAAGCTTCTCAGCCTGAATTCACTTGTCTTGCACAAATTGTGCTTCACCTGGGAAATTTCCAAAAACTGAGGGTAAATGAATAGTGAAGACATGACACTGTTTGTTCCCGACAAAATGGTTACTAAATAGATTCAGAACGTTTATAAAATCCTACAACTGATAAGAGGGTCCTTGAATAGTGAAACAAAACAATGACAAAAATGACTTCCAGTGTGCTAAAGGGTTATTTCACTGTTTTGTGGCACCTGGACTAATTTAGATTATTTCTTTTTTCAAATTGTATAATGCCTGGACTTCTTAAATGACCAATGGCGTTTTACTAAGCTAAATACAGATTCTCTCTATGTGAGCTTTAGTTTTTAAATTTCTAAAAATGATGGGATTAGGGCTTTGTCTGACATTTTAGACCCACACGTTCAATTAAAACATCTAGAATCCAAACAGATATAAAAATGGTCTTTTACCAATTACTGAATATGCATTCATCAGCAGACCAGACACGACAACCCTCATGTGTGAAATGCTATATAATAATGTAATTTTGCATATTAAAAATAAAGGATGTTAAAATAGTATTACTCAATATGAAAATCAGTGCATGTACTGAGCATTATTAGAGCTTTGTCCTGTAAAAAATGTAAGACATACATAAAAGTTTAGAAAATCAAACACTTTTCAGCCTGTGTAGGAACTTTCCCTCCTAAAAATGAAAACAACAGTCTTGCAGGAAAATCTTGCAGGTAAGGTCCAGACTTTGTTGAGACCTGTCAGTCAAATCCCAAACAACAAACCTGAAGAGATGCAACAAAGAATCAGATGCTCACCCTGACGACAAGATCTTAGAGAAGGAGTCGGTCCGGATGATCCTCCCGTCCACATCCATGGACAGAAAGGTGGGAGCCCACGGCTGTCGCAGAAGACACACAGGGCGAGTCAGCTTCATTCAGGGATTTGCGACTCATTTTCAGCCAACCCCCCCCCCAAAAAAAAAAAACACACACACACACACAGACAAGCTAACCTTTTCAAACTGAAGGAAGTAGTATGGATCGTCCTCGATGATGAGCATGTCATAGAGCTGGGCCAGCTGTCACCAAACAGCAACAGAAGCATCACTGACTGCTTTCATAAATCTGAGAACAAGATCGAGATGTCCGCCGACTCACACCGGAGTCTTTGTGCTTGCGGACAAACCTTGTAGACGTCCCTCTTCCTCTCCGCTGTCATGGAGGCGCCGGTGGGGTTCCCTCCGTTTGGGATGGTGTAGAGGATTCTGGGAGCCGTGCTGCCGGGCTTGTGCACCTCTGATGGGTCCCAGCGAGACAGGACCTCCTTCAGGGCTTCGGGGATCATGCCGTGTTGATCGCTGGGAACGTTGATGATGTTACAGCCAAGAGGCTGGAGCTGCAGAGACAAAAGGTCATAAGGTTGGAGTTTTGACAAGAAAAACAGGCACAAGCGGCAGGCAGTGCAAACTGCCAGGATTTCAACAATATCGTTTATTAATTTTGTTTGATTTTAAGGATTTTTTTTTTTTGGGTCTAGTGGCCTTCATTTGATAGCAGGTTGTGAGAGGGGAGGGGAAGATAAGCAGCAAAGGTCAAAGGGCCGGGACTCAAATCCATGATGGCCGTCAAAAACGGAGGCCTCCATAGATGCGCTTTACCACTGCATCTCTTTTACGACTGTTGTCAACTTGAAATCACTGCGCTCGTTTTAATTTGTCATGTGATCAATTGACATGATTGATTATCGCTTACTGTGACAGGCTTAGGACTCACCGCTGCAAGCGTGCCAGAATATGTGGGTGCATCCAGGAGAACGTTGTCTCCAGGGTTAACCAACATCTCAAATATCTAAAAAAGAAAACAAAAAAAAAAAACACAAATAAATCAAACATCAGATCAAAAACTTTATAATGTTTGACTTGGATGCTTTGTGGTGCCAAAACAACAGAATTTCAGATATTGTCAGAGCTTCTAAACATGTCACCCAACTAAAGACAAACAAGGAAGCTGAAGTATTTAATGTCAAAACTTTTTCACAATCAAATTTCCAGAGTCCTCAATTCGTAGGATGGATAGAACATTTAGAAGACTGAATACAGAACAAATGCTGGAAATACAACAAAGATTTTCCAACATCTTCCCACATTTATCCACAGCTAGAAGACCAAAAACATCTAATTCCACTCTCTTCCTGACTATGGGATGTGACGTTACCTTACAGAGTCCCTCCTGGCTTCCCGTGGTGACACACATGTCCATCTGCCCCTTCTCCTGGCTGTAGCCGATGGATGGCGGGTTGTGTAGGTCCTTCTGCAGGTTCTTCATCCATGTCAGCAGCTCTGGGATTCTAACACAGGCGGAAACGTAACTTTAGTCATCTGTCTGCGCTGCTCAACAGAACGATGTAGGAGAAACACCGTGTACGAGTGGAAAATGTGGGGCAGAAGAGTGTGGTTCACCCGTTGGAGGCGGAGTACTGCAGGGCCCGCTTCATCGCGGTCTCGTCAAAGGTGACCGTCCGGCCGTTTTTGACCTGGATGGACGCCGACTGGAAGGGGAAGGTGTTCGGGTTTGGCGCGCCACCAGCCAGAGAGATGAGGGATGGAGGTGACCGCTGCTGCAGCTCAGCTTCATGAGGGAGACAAACACAAACTGAAGCATCAACTCATACTACAAGATCTTGATACTGAAGCTGTGATTGGATGTACGTAATCATGGAATGAATGAGTCGCCCTTGACCCGATCAAACAGCAGCATAGTCAGGTTTTAGTGCATTAAAGCCTCCTCTCATGTGTTTCCTTCCTGTGGGAGTAGCTGGTGTTTTGGTCAGGTGGTTGTGATGGAGAAGAAACTCACTCAGCAGCCTGATCGGGGAGGGTTTCCTGGCTCCACTGACTGCTGTCAGAAAGCGAGCGTAATTCATGATTCCTGTAAAATTACAAAAGCATGAAAAAAGAAAAAAAAGACACTGCAGATGAGATATTCAACTCCATAATAACAGTCTGCTCGGTTTTCGAGAGTTACAGTGTATTTTGCATTCTCAGTACAACTGGAGAGCAGGAAGAAGAACTATATTTAACATGAAAGCATGTTTTCAGCATGCTTTCAACTCTGCACACTTAGAAAACCAGCTCCCACTGAAGGAACGTATCAAAGAAATAAAACGTGTTGGGTTAAAAAAAAAAAAAAAAGAAAGTTGGCTACACATTGGTTTACGAGAGATATTGACAGCATTCGACGTTGTTATTGCAGCCACGCTCATCTAAACATATCTGACCTTAGAGTGTGTCCCGGTGGATTCTGGTTAATGTATTTCTTCAACGTGCAGACCTGCAGCAGTCGGCGGCTGTGTGCCTGAGCTACATTATCCGAGCTGGAAAACAAACACCGACGACACATTTAAGAGCCACACTTCCGCTCGAAAAACTACGACCTGTCCTGTAAAGATGGCTGTTAATCCTCCTCACCTGGTTGGAAACAATGCTGCGCTTCACGCGTCGTGTCTGCCAGCCTTTCTCGTTTCGTCCATTAGGGGGCAGCAGCGTGCCGTTTTCCATCGACAGGAAACGGAAATGACCAGAAATACGTCCGTGTTGATAGCTTAGCTCATTTTAGCATAACGTTGCTAATCTGCTACAGTAGATGTTAAAAATACACACTTTTAGTTCAGAACAGCTCTGCTAAAATATTTGTTTCCCCAGAAAATAGAGGAAAACCGTTTTCTTTAAGTCGAGCGGCTAATTTGCGTGTCGTTTCAGAGCCTAATAACGATCCCAAACAACAACAAATGTCGTGCCAAACAGCCGCTGGCGTCAGTTGGGTCTAACAATGATTCTGTTGCGGTAAGAAACCGACCGCTCTTTCTTAACGCAAGAGCTTTCTAGAGTTTTACGTACAGCAGTGAAACCTGCGTTGACATGTACAGCTGCAGACCTTGCTTCCCGTAGTTCCAATGGGGAAAAGGAAAGACATGATTCACCCCAGGTTTCTTGGTAAGTTGCGATTATTTGTCCATTAAAACTTAACTCGGTCGTATTATGTTGCATTGCAGTTGGTACACCTGGTCCCGTGTTTGGAAAACCCCATCAAGGGAGAATTGATCCCTGCATGTTCTCATGAGATAGTGGAGTCAAATTGAAAGTAAACAGCAGTTTTATTCGAAGTTTTATTCGATTTATTGGTAAATCAACACGACAGGTTTAATCGAAATCCAAAATAGTGGAAATATAAAATTAGAGGCCTGAAAATTTTTCTGATACAACCATCCAATCCTCAACTTGTACTCCAGTGACGTCACTGATGGTGGGATGGACTGTTCTCAACATTGGATTCGCAATACGATAAATACTAACAATAAAAAGCTTATGTTATATTTTCAACCAAACATACTAACAATTTGAAGGGATTTGAATATCAGAGCCGCAGATTTAGTTGCCCGTCTTTCTTATTTATGTTTATCACTACTTGTTTTTATTTTAAACATGAGGAAAAAAAGGAAACCAAAGTTCTTAGTTTAACGTAAACCTCAAATCACCACTTGTCATTTGTTTCCTTATGTAAGCATGTAATTACAACACGTATGGAAATGAATGGTATCGACAGACCTTATTTTGCTGGACGATGAATTGTCCCAGAAGTCATAGCAATACGAATATTGTTGTTTTGATATCATTTTTTATATAAAGAAAAAAGCTGTAACCATTAATCCAAGTTACATTTAAAATAAATCAACAAAACAACAAATAAAAAGACTTTTCTTGCCGAGTTTTTATTCATTAATTCACAGCTTATTGCAACAGGCCTATGATTCGATTCAGTAATATTATAAAGGTTTCAATATGTCTTTTGGTCTTTGTGTTTGTTTCCTGTTCCCTGCAGGCGAAGGCAGCAGCTCCGGTCTGCACAGCATCCACAAGCGGAAGCACAAAAAACACAAGAAGCACAAGAAGAAGCACCACAGCTTTGTCGAGGCCCCGGGGCCCCAGCCCGTCCCCATCCCGGTCCCCGTCCCTCGGCCGCCGTCTCAGTTCAGACTGAAGATCAAACTGGGGGGCCAGACTCTGGGCACCAAGAGGTTAGCTAGCTCCACGTTCCTACTGCTAACATCTCTCTTTATTGATCTGGATACATGATCACTTACTGGGATTGCGTCCCGTTCCAGTGTTCCCACCTTCACCGTCCATCCTGGTGTGGCTCGTCCCCCCTCACCGCTGATGATCCTCGATAACGACGTGGACGATGACGAAGACGATGATGACGATGAGCCCTCCGTACCTTTGGAGCAGTATAGAGCTTGGTTGGGTAGGCTACTTTAAATGCCTAATGCATGAACTAATGGGCCAAAGTCCATTTTGCTATTTTGAGGACGAAACCATTAGCTGAGGAAATAAACAAATTTTACATCTCCGAAAAGTTGCGATAATCAGTTTATAGGTATTTCTTTGGTTTATACTGTCAGTGACAGTAACAGTGTCCATTAATCCAAGATAAACTGCCATAAAATATGGCCTTACAATCAATAAAAATGATCATCTAATTCCTGATCCACCGATCTTTTGCCTGAGGGAAGTAGCTAGCGAACACACTGATGTTATCCAAGACAGTTAGGTAGTAATGATGGCTGCCTTCTCTCTCTGAATCTTTTTTGTTGGATGTCAGATGAAGACAGTAACATGGCTGCGTCCCCTCTGCCAGACATGGACTCCGACTCCATGCTGGGCAGGCCCGTGGACGAGGAGGAGCGGTGGCTGGACGCTCTGGAGAAGGGCGAGCTCGACGACAACGGAGAGTTGAAGAAAGAGATCGACGAGTCCCTGCTCACCGCCAGACAGGTGAGACGGAGAGCAGGGACGATGGAAAACAAAACGTGTTGATATTTATATGTGTATTTTATTTTACAGTTGGGGCCTTTAAGGTTTGGATGAAAGTGGGTGGAACAAATTACAACTTTCCTTTTAAGATTTTTACTTTTAATCGCAATAAGATACACTGCTAAAGTTTATTTGTGTGGCGCATTTTAGCAACAAGACATTTCAAAGTGCTTTACACCATAAAAACATTACAGTAAATAATCATTAAAAAAATGTCATTTTTAACAATATGCTTTGACAGCTAATCTTGTTACTTGTTATAACTTGTAGTAGAATGTCAGTGTTAAATATGAAGGGTCCAAGGATTGAACCTTGTTCTACCCCATGTGTATAGTTTGTTTTTAACATAAAAAGGTTGTAGGATTCTGGATATTTTTGTAAATCACCATAAACCCATCCTGATTCATGAAACCAGCCTTTTCTTTATGACCCATTTCTTGGTGTTCCTC
Organism: Poeciliopsis paucimaculata; assembly: GCA_903067055.1. Taxonomy (NCBI): domain Eukaryota; kingdom Metazoa; phylum Chordata; class Actinopteri; order Cyprinodontiformes; family Poeciliidae; genus Poeciliopsis; species Poeciliopsis paucimaculata. Next base: position 110,100 of record CAEGAD010067486.1, read on the forward strand.
TTCAGAAAGCCCTCCTGCACAAGCAGCAGAGCCAGCCTCTGCTGGAGCTGCCCATGGGTTACAAGGAGAAGGAGATGACGGCTGAGATGATGCAGAAGCGGGAGGAGAGAGCCCGGAAGAGGCGTCTGCAGGCGGCCAAGAAGGCCGAGGAGAACAAGAACCAGACGATCGAGAGACTGACAAAAACAAGCAAGGCCAAGATCAAAAGCCTCAAAGAGAGGAAGTCCAAGCAGAACCAGTGTCCCATGGTTCGCTACAGCGACTCGGCACAGGGAATCGCCATCTCCTTCCCCGCGGGCGTTCCCACGCCGGTGTCGGCTCCTCCCCCGCCTCCGCCGGTGGCTCCCGTGAACTGTGGCGTGACTGGGTGCACCAACTTCAAAAAGTACTCTTGTTCCAAGACCGGGGTTCCTCTCTGCAGCCTGGAGTGTTACAGGAAGAACCTGCAGCTGGCGCAGAGCGCGGCTTGAACCATTATGTTTGTTCTTCACATCAGACATCCTGATGTGAATGGTATATTTTTGAACAATGTCTTTTTGAGAAATGAATTCACTTTCAGTGCAGCGTGACTTCTCAAAATGGTCTTTTGTCTCTGTTACTGCATTTGTTTTTTTTAAACCATCATACTTCAGTGCTGCAAATATTTGTACCAAAATGTAACCAAATATTTATAATTTCTATCATCATGACTACAGAGAGGAGGAGGAGGAGGGTTTTTTTCCAGGTTCTGCCAAATGTAGACGACATTCTGGTTATTGTTAAAACATATTTTACATTCTGAATTATGTTTCAAAACTCAACGGAATCAAGTAAATTTATCTTGAAACAATCAAAGGTTGTGGCATTTTATTGTCAAATAGTGTTTTATTATGTAACAATCTCCCATACAAAACTGTACAAAAATTTAAATTAACAACACATGTTTACCGCTTTGTATACAAAAAAGAAAAAAATCATCAGTCTAGCTTTACTGGATGGAGATTCATGCAGCAGCGTTTTTCTTTTGCACTGGTTTAGGGTTATAAAGTTCACAGCACAAAACCGACAGGTCGGCTGGTCAAAGTAGAAAGGAGGTATTCGTTCGCCGGGAAGCTCACTGCGTTCATGGTGAGAAAAAAAAAAAGGCACTGCAACGATCCGACCTGAAGTTGAAACGGCCTCAGTCATGCTCCACTGCTTATCTGCAGAAAAACATGTGGAAGGCAAAGACGGAAAGAAAAAAAAAACTACAGCACAGAAAAAGAGCATCTGCTAGATTTTTTTTGAGATTGTGCAGGAAGTCTTCGTGCTGTCGACGCATCATAAACCCAGACCGAAGGACAGTCTGAAGGCCATCTCCACAGGAACCTCCGGCACCGAGTCGTGGAAGCAGACGTAGAACTCTTGAGGAACCGGCTCCAGCAGCATCCTCCTGGGAACCAGAACAAAGCACAGACGTTTATCTTTAAAAGAGGCTTGGAGCCGAGGACGAGCCTGATTTAAAACCCCCGTCAAAAAGGAAGCGGCTGCGTTAGCAGCTCCATTTGAAGTGAAAGTTTTTGTTTCTTTTTAAAGATCCTAGATTATGAGAAGACATGTGCATATTATTCAAGAGCTTTATGTGTTTCTCACACACATTAAAGGTTCGGTATTTCCTGTGTTTGGACCCAGACGTACCCTATTACCCAGTAAGTCATGGTTGGGGCGGGTTTCCTCTGGTCCGCCCAGTTCTCCGGCTTGCACTGAAACAGAACCCCGTGTTCTTTAACAGGGCCCAGACCCCAGCCGGACCTCTGAGAACGGTCTGCTGCACGGCAACCCTGCACGACACGAAGCAACGTAGAGAGTCATCGAGCTGGCGGGGGACGCAAAGGATGCTGGGAAGAAAATGAGCTTCTCTGTTTGTAAGACACAGATGCATGCAACGTTTTCTCCTTCAAATGCAAAACAGGCAAAATACTCATAATTTTCCACATCTTGTCATGTTACAATAACAAACTAATTTAGCACATTTTGAATTAAGTGAGGAACATTTAACTGGAAAACATTTTAAACGTCTAAAATAAACAACAAAAAATATCAAGCAACAATAACTGAAATGGACTCTGAAGTCTTGGTAAACTCGTCTGCATTTCCAAAATAATTATTAAGCTTAGACAGAAAAAACAGGCAAAAGTAGCAGGTAGTGAAAATTAACTATTTAATACTGGGTGGCAAATATTTGCAGCGTTGCTCAAAATGCCGACTTTTCAATTATGTTAAAGGGGAGCAGCTCTTTAACCATTATTGTCCAACACTGCAAAAGCACAAACTCTTTCAAAATCTAGCTTTTAGTGCACAAAACTAACTTATAAGTAACATTTCAACAAGACAGGAGTTTTAAGTCAAAAGCTTCTTAATTTTGATTTAAATGTATTTGTTCAATGGTCGGGACTATTTCACTTATAACAAGGCATTTGGCCCATGTTATAAGTGAATTAATCTGCCAATGGAACCAGAACTATTTTTTGGTCAACATTAAGGAATTATTCACTTAAAACAAGCTCCTATGTCTCGCTGAAAAGTTGCTTGTAAGTCAGTTTTGTCTTATTTCATGTATATTAAGATATCTGCACTAGGAACTAGACTAAAAACACTCAGTAAGAGTTTGTGTTTTTACAGTGAAATGGAAAATATCACGCTCATTTTAACTGATTGTGCGATTAATTGATTTATTGGTATTTCACGTGGTAATTTGATGCAACTTAAAGCAGAATTAAAAAGAGAATTTGTCAAAATCTTAACAGAAGCCCAACTGATTTGGGAATGTGTCTCCTCACCCGGGCCGGCAGACTCTGCTGGAAGGCGGCGCGGATGGAGAGGCAGCAGTGGTGGAAGTTGCGTATGAGCTGCGGGTGGATGGAGCCGCTGAGCTGAGCCACTTCTCTGTGAGTGGGAGCGATGAAGATCCCCTGCACCGTCTCCATCAGGACATAGTGAAACAAGGTGTTCTCCGTACCCGAAGTCAGTCTGCCACAGACAACACAGTGATCTGTTTGACACAAACACAACTAGATACTTCAAGTCACACAGGAGGCGATTTGTTCTGCATTACTTTATGGTGTTGTACATTTCCTCTGTCTCCCTGTCAGTCAGGGTTTTCTTCAGGGTCCCCAGGTAGAAAGGGTTTGGATGCTTCATCCTGGGCATCTGGACAGGAATGAGAATTTAAAAAATCTCCCTGAATCTAAGGTCTGTTTCATGAAGATCGCCAGTTTTGCTGCCTGATCTACCTGGAGATAGTTTGAGGATTCTAGAAATAAAACCTCACAGAAATAATTACTTTTTTAAAAAATGCCTGTAGCAGAAACTCAGTCTATGCTTTCTTTGTAATTTGAAAGATGTTGATTACATTCAATAATGTTTAAAAAAGGAAAAACAGTAAATTAAGGGTGTCAAAACTTTTTGTTACATGGGCCAAATTTGTTGAGTCAAAAATACCAAGAAAGAAACAAAAAACAAAAATCAAACACATTAAATTATTATTTTGTGTGTGTAGAAAGCGAATGTTATTAAATATAAATCCAAAATTTCAAAATAATTTTTTTACATTTGCTTTATGAAAAAAACAACAACTTACTTTTCAAATTATGGCCTGAAAAAGGTAGCAGTAAAGTCTTAATTATAAGGCGCCATCTTGTTAGGAAGGTGGTTATATGAGGGTAAAATTAGCGTTGCACAACAGGAAGCTTTACTGCAACGTGGAGTTAACTTCGCGTTGCAGTAAAGCAACATTTGTGTCACACAAACAGGATTTGGGCCACTTTCCTTCAAAACGCTCGCCATATAGAATCAATTTTAATAAACTGAGTAGAAGCTAATTTGGGCAGAGCAAAGCCGTCTTTTCATGTAGACATTGTGTTCGAGTCTCTCCGGTCTGACTTAACTTTAATTAGACGCCCGAGCCGGATGTAAACCTTGCGTCTTATAATTAAGACTTTACTGCTTCCTTTTTCAGGCCATAATTTGAGTAAGCAGTTTTATCTTCTACCATTTTTAGCTTTTGTTTAACATCTTCCAGCTCCGTTTTGTGGCTTGTTGTGACCGCAGGGTGAGTCGAGTGCAAATCAATTGGGATGTGTGACTGATAGGAGCGGAGATGTTTGTGTTCAGGATGCAGTGCGCTTGTTGCAGTCTAATAAACTTCTGCCAATTACTTTCTTTGTTTCCTCGACAGGCTGAACAATCTACGATATCCACACAACTTTATATATAATTTATATTGTGCTTATTAATTGTGCTACAGAAGTGTGACTCGTCCAATAAAGCAAATCATTTTGAGTGGGGCTCTGACCCTTAGCTCCATGTTGCAGTAAAGCCTCCTGTTTTACCTTCAAATCATCACCTTCCTAACAAGATGGCCATTTTTTGCCAGAAGTGTTTTTTTTTTATTTTTGCAATTTTACCACCTCGAGTCATTTTTGTCAAAAGATGATAGTTATTTTTTGACTTTTGACAAAAAATGTCTGCACCTTGAAGAAGCCTCCACTGCCTCCGCTCCCATCAGACCCCAGAGAGTCCCGTCTGCCACCGAGCCGTCTCCCTGAGTCCGGGGTGGAGTGAGGACTGAGACCCGGAGCCGCTGACAAACCGGACCCGGCATCCATCGGACCCTCGCTCCCGCTGTCCGACAAGCTCCTCTGTGGGCTGGACTTGCGGGACTTCTCGCCGAACAGGCTGCGCCCTTTGTGTCCGGACGGAGACCCCCGAATGGCCCCGGCCAGCTTGCTGAGCACGGGGGACGAGGACGCCAGGCTATCGAGACGGTCCCGGGTCGTGGCGGCCGGCAGGAACCAGTCGGCGCAGGAGAGGCAGGGAGCGGACGGGACGTTCAGCCGCTCCTCCATGGCCGCCTCCAGAGTGTTCAGCTGCAGGAGGGTGGCTTTCACCTGACGACAGAGCAGGACTTCAAGCGTCTTCATTTCAATCTGGAGCCGATTAGCAGATCGGCTGCGACAGAACCCCCACCTGATCCACATAAACACAGTCGGGTCCTGGAAAGCCCAGAGCCGGAGACGCGCACCCGCCCGCCTCCAACAGGACGCACTGCATGAAGTGCCTCTGAGGTGCAGACAGACAGACAGACAGAGAGATGAGTGCAGCTTCGCAAAATCAGATTTTACCGTTTCAGACACGAAAACACAGGTTAAAAGTTTCTCTCCTCACCAGCCCCACTATGAGGAGGAAGTGTCGTCCCTGAGGCTGGCTGAAGCCCGGCGCCGTCCCTCCGCTGGCTCTCTGCTGCGGGAACACTTCTCTCCAGATGACCAGCTGACCGACACGCTGCTCCGACGCCAGCGGCAGCAGGCAGAAGTGCTGGCAGTACAGACACACGTCCAGCAGGTCCTCCTTCGGGAGATGGTTGGCAATCAGGTAGGACTGAGGGCAGAGAGGTACAAAATGATGTAGTGGAAGGAAAATCAGACATGGCTTTAGAAAAATAAGTTAAAACCTGAAAAAGGGTGGCACACACATTTATTCTTCCCCCTTTAACTTATATACGCCTAAATAAAATCCAGCATTATACCTTCAAACATAAATATTGAGCTTAGATCAAAGCCTATTTAGTCAAACTCCACCCATAAGTCCAGCCGAGTTTGATCTGAACGTGTAGAGCTGCGTAGAGACGACATCACTCCACTGAAGCAATAAAAACAATCCACTTTTCTACTTTGCAATGACCTCAAGTTTGTCTATCGCAAAAAAAAAAACTCATTAAAAAAGAAGTTTGTGATTGTCACTTGACAAAATATTTTTAAAGATCCAAGCGGTGTGAATACATTCCCACTTTACAACTAGAGCATCTTGCATAAACAGTCTCTATTTTATCTGTCTGGAACATCTGCAGGTTGCTGGCCAGACTGTAGTTTGTGCTTGTTTCCACTTTGACCCTTACCTTGTAAAACAAACAGGAGCCGAGTATAACATAGAGACGCCTCAGGCCAAAGAAGTCCTCTGACTGCAAAAAAAAAACAAAAAACAAAAACCAAAAACAAAGTGTAAATAAATATGGAGAGGTATCTTGTAATCAGGTGTAGGTGGGAAACGATATGACAATTCTAAGGGCCTCTGATCAACAAGGGGTCCTCTACAAATTATTTATTAATTTTTTGTTCATAGAAATAATTTTAAAAAAAGGGGGCCCTGTCAATTACAAAATTAATCATATTGTTTAATATTCAGAGATTATTTTTAGCAGTAAAAATGTAATGTTCTCACTCCCAGACCAAAAATCACATCCATATTTGCCCTGAACCCCCTGGACCTGCATGAAATGGTTTGTTCCTGCTTGCAGCGCTTGAGGTGACGTGTTCAGCAGCAAGAACACGTTCAGTTTTTATAATCTGGAATAATTCAACCAGTCTCACCATTTCTCCAAAGTCAGAGGACTCGAAATCAGAGAGAACAGTATCCACCTCCATCTGAGGAGAACACACACCAACGATAAATTGCCAACACACACCACAATACAGCACTGATTAATTTTATTTTAATTAAACGGCCGTGTTACACATGGACACAAGGGGGCACCACAGCTGCACACACGTGGCGTGAGAAGAAGCCAAACAAACCTTAATTTCAGGGGGCAAAGTGAGCCATCGGACCGCCGGCAGTCCGTCCAGAAAAAGGCTCCCAGAAACGTCGGGTGGCGGCAGCGGCGGCGGCGGCAGGGAGCCTTTCCTCAGGCGCCACGGCTGGATGAGCTGCTGGAAGAACAAGCAGAAGAAATGGTCCAACCTGGGGGCGTGGTCCGGGTTACAGAACGCGCTGCAGAGGACACATCGAGGACGTCAAAGAAAAAAACGTGAAAGATCATGCCCCAAAATCCAAGAGAGAAGACGTCGAGAATGATGAGAGACCGAATCCTAGAGACACCGACCTGTTCAAGGAGCCGTACATCACCTTCAGCGTCCGCACCACGTCGCCGACCACCGTCTGCAGGGAGAGCAGGGGGACCCTGCGAGAAGGCAGGGACGAAGTTAAAGACACACTGGACTACACTCCAGCTTCAGCCCTATTAGTGCTAACTCAGTGTTAGCACTACGTAGAGAAAAGGAAGGTGCAGCTGGAAGCAGAACGTTTGTCTTATTCTGGTCGTCAACCGTTTCTGCATGTTTGACTTCAACGACTGATCAATTTTCTCTAACGGTGAGATTATAACGCCGTTCCTACCTGGTTTGGAAAATTCTGGAAAAGTATTGCATTTACTCATTTTCCCAGTATAGAAAACAAGGGGAACATTTTTGCTTTCATTCTTTGTTTCTTGTTCTTTGAGCCAATTTCTCTCACTGTGACAAAATCAGACCAAACTGTTAATGTTTTTTTATCAGTTAGGATTACCAAAAGTTATTCATGTTTGCTAAATGTCAAAATCATAAAAGAGAGTCAAAGGTTTACATACGTTTATGGTTTTGGATGTCCTACCTCAGGTAACTGAGTCAGGTGACAGGTTACGAAGGCCTTCTTAGCTCTGTTCACATGTTTTCTAAGGGACACGGATCAGGACTTTCTGTCTCCATAATACTGTCTCTGTTGTCCCTAAACTACTTTGTATCTGATCTGGTAAAGGGTCACTGTCCCTTAGGAATTCCTATCTGAGCGAAAGCGTTAACTTCCTGGCTGATGTCTTAAGGTTCATTACTCATGATGTCTTATGGAGTCCAAACAACACGCCAGCCCGTCCCTTTACACTGGGGATGGTGTCTTCAAGCAGTCAAGCTTCCTCCAAATGTAACAATAGCCACAACGGCCAAACTCTTCATGGTCTTCGTCATTGAGGGCATTTACAAACTGGAATTTGCCTTTTTAATGTTGTTTTTGGAGTAATAGCCTCTCTGGCTTTAACCAACACCAGTCCAGCCCTGGTTTCAGCGTTGGTCGTGTGTTTGCACTAGAGTAAAACACATGAGTTTGGAGTTGTGAAGGTCCATAATTCGACTCCTGACATATTGATTGACTTCTTTTGATTATTCCATGATGTCACACCAGGAGTGTTTGAGACGTTGCCTCAAACTACACCTGCAGAAGGGATTCCCATTAACTCAAAGGTTGAAAAAATATGTATTAAAAATCATATTTATGGCAAATGGAAGATATTTTTGTAATTCTTACTGACACTAAGCAGGAAATATTTAATCTGATTGGAAGCCAGACAGTAAGGGTGGGGGGGGTTATTTCAGCTGCAGGATCACAGCTCTCATGCATGAATTATCCTCTCTGGGGAAAACCCTGACGACTAACTTGGCAAACTATTGGCGATGGCTCCTTCCTTTAAGCAGGCATCCATCTTCACAACAAAGAAGGTGAAGAGAAGCACATGTTTAAAACACATCTGAAGAAAGCAGATGGGTTTCTCAGGTTGCTCTCTTAAATCTCGTCTTCAACAAAAATATATTCCTTTAAATGATTCAGGCACCAGCGTTTGTTTCCGACTTCTTTTCTCCGTAATGACAACTGTGGCTTGTGTAATGGTAGCCTCTCGGGTCTGTGTGTGCGTGTCGCATGGGTGTGTTTGCTTGGTGCCGCCCGCCTCTACCTCTCAGCAGGAAGACCGACGACCAGCAGGTTATTGTGCTCCTTCCAGTAGCCAACATGAACCAGGTGTTTCCCGAGCAACAGAGACGAACTGAAAGACGGAAAGACAACGAGAAAAAAGATAATGCCAAAGGTCAGCGACTGAACTCAGCAGGTCAAAGCGTGCATGCAAATAGGGTTTAATAAATAAAATGATCTGTCAGTTTTTCCCCAACAACTGGCAGGAAGAATAATGAATTATCATTAGAGACAAACAATCAAGACATATTTCAAAGGCACTCATTATTGCCACAGCTCTCACTAATTTGGGGTCTTTAACACATTTTGAAGTTTTTTTTCTCCCACAGGGAGTTTGATTTATACAACAAACAGCTCCATGTAACATGTTACTGTGGTTTCCTCTGATCGAAACGTCACTGGCCTCAAATATATTCAGACATCCCCTCTAACTTTTGAATAAACTCCTTTGGCAGGTTGCACCTCTTACACAAGCTTTGGGCAGCTAACTTGTAGTTTTTCCCATTGGTCTTTTGGTAGAGTTCGAAGTTAGTTTTCTGGCATCTATTTAAAAAATTTAAAAAAATCTCCTGGACCTTAAGATTAATGTACTTTATTTGTTCTGAAGTAGGTTTGGGATCCTTTTCCTGTGGGAAAAACACATTTAAGACCAAGTTTCAACTATATGAGCAAAACTGCTGCCTGTGATATGGTCATGTTTTTTACTGACCATATCACAATAGATTGAGTGGGTGTCAATTAAAAAAAAGCAATGCATTACTTGTACACCTCCAAGAGTCACTAAAATGAAGAGCGGGCCAAATATCTTTCCTGGAGGAATGTTTTATAGTCAGAAGAGTCAAAGATTGTGACAACTGACCACAGAGAGGAGAAGAGCGTTACGATTGGTCGAGCTGAGGGTTTCAAGTCAATGAAAAAGTTACCGGCTGACATCACCAAAGTGGATGCAATAATGACTACATCTAAGCTCTTCTGCTTCAAGCGTTTCGATGTTGAAACTTGGACACAGTTGGGCTCTCCAGCAGGTCGGTGACTCCAAACAGTCATCGAAACTGACTTTAGAAAGTAAGTTTCTGGAATAGCTTTCGCAAAACCCTAAACTCAACATCAAATTTATGGACTTTGTCTAAAACACCGGTTGATGCTAAGATGTAAAAGAAAAGAGTGGTCAAATGTCCTCCCACATCCCGTGGTTTAATCTGCCTCGGCTCTAGAGGATATTGCTGGAGAATGATACCGCAACCCTCAAGCAGATATAAAAGATGTTTAGAAGTTTTAAATAATAAGGGAATTAAAGGTTATGTAATGACAGAATCTCTAGATCAACTTTGCTTTGCTGGAGCGTAAACTGATTGTAACGTCTTCCAGGCAACTCGCTGTCCCAACCTGATGATGTGGCCTCCTGTGACGTTCTCCAGCATGTCACACAGAGTAAGGAAGATGCCTCTCACTCCTTTCAGCTGGCTGGAGGCTTCAGACACTGGGTACTGGTACAGGATTTCTTCCTAAACAGATAAAGTCACTTAGTTCAGAAATCAGGGTTCCTGCAGATTTCGTCTACTCAAATTTAAGACCTTTCAAGACAATTGAGAATGAAATTTAATGCCTCAATACCAAAATGCATTGTACGGGTTGCCAACAGAAGCGAGCCAGTGACGAAGACGAACAAGCAAAATGGTGATAAATTTGCAAACAAATCTAGTTAACTAGCTTTTTTGCTAGCTAGAAGGGGTATAACAGCAGCTAGTTAGCAGTAGCCCAACCACCTTGAGTGACAAAATGCAATGAAGATGTCTGTGCATGACTCAAATTGTAGCCCGACTTAAAGTCCTGTAAGGAAAATAAACTACATAGAATATATGACATGAATTAGTCCTGCCAACTCTAAATTTAAGACTTGTGATTAATGCATTTAACACCAACTTATATTTTTTAATGAATTTAAGTCATTTTACAGCCTTAATTCTAGATACATAAATACGAGACTTTTTAAGTATGCGTGGACACCCTGGAAATACACTGTGTAAAATATGGCCTTGCATCTCGAAAATTACATCTCAGGCTTAGAGAGACATCGCTGGTTAGCCAAACGACACACAAAAAAAGGGTGCAAAAAATGTGCGGTATCTAGTCTTGGAAGATCGGCAACCAAAACATCTGCTGGGTGTAGAAGAGTAGATGGACAAGCAAGTGGATGTTTATGCTACCTCAATAACGCTTGGCTGGGTTAAATCTAACCAATGCGTCTCTATGGAATGACGACAATGTGACTTTTAGGGAGAGAGAAACACAAATATTTGTATTTCTTCACTGTCAGAAGCTGGTTGGCACAGTTCAATTACTAATAGGCCTGTCACAATAAACAATCGCATTAAGTTCTGGGACAATTTATCATCCATAAAATTTGTTATTGTGACAGGCCTATTTACTAACACTGATGAGAGTGCAATGAGACAAAATGTACTGCATTGCTGGTGTATTAGCATTCCTTCCAGAAGTGGGAATTTAAGGACTGAATGGTGGGAGTGGGAACTGAAAACCCCTAAATGAACTACAGCCCTGGCAACCGGAGCAAAAGACCCACAAAAGATACCGACCATTAGGTCGAGAAAGAGCGCTGGGAGTCCCGTTTGAAGTGCGAGAGCTCATATCAACAACTCTGTGCAGATCTGAAACTCTTAACCTGCAGCAGCTGCTGAACATCTCACGTTCCACCGCCCTGCAATCATGAGACTAAAGAATCAAAGCCACGGTTTAGAGGGTGTGCACGCAGCACTGTCACTTGGAAAACCAGCCGCTCGCTGATGTGGCTCTGGACAAGTCGTATTCCTCTTCGCCACCGTAGTTTTGGTCCAGATAAAGGCAAAAAATAAATAAATAAATCTGGCACGCACAAACACAGAGAAGGAGCAAGGGAACAGCAAAGCACGACCGCTGAGCTGAACACATGTAATCACACCGTCAGTCAGAAGTGCTTCTCACAGCAGCAGTGCACAACAGGGAAGCCGTTTCCACGCATATAATCTGAACGGACCCACAAACTTGGTTCTGATAAATAAAAATAAAAAAAGCGAATAGCTCGTTGTTGTTACGCTCTGATCCAAAACAGATTTGATTAAGACTCCACAGAGTGCAGCTGACAGCGTTTAAATCGCGGGTCATTTGCCGTAAGAAGCCGAACAAATCACAAAGCTTTCTGACGTTTCTTTTCCTTTGTCCTGGAAGTCGTCCATAGCAGTAGTTTCCAGAATAAACGTCCGGAGGGATTCGCTTTTAATGCTGTGATTTCCTTCTCAACTTTTCTTCTTTGCACTCAATTACCCGGATCCGCTTTCAGGGAACCAACATAATTAAAGTGGCCTGAGCGATGTCCTAATGAAGGTTTGTAGGGGTCGCTAAGAGCCAAAGTAATGATTTAGTCTCCACAAGAATTTGCTTTCCAAAGGGATGGAAAAGTGTCTAGACATCCACGGTTTGAGCAGAAGCAGCCTTTTGTTCTGTGAATGAGGTTTGATTTGTAGTCGTCTCACATAATAAACCAGCCCAAGCTGTTTTTGTCCACTCTCAGCACCCATTGCAAGCTTGGCTTCAATCTTCTTGGTGTCTCTGCTAAAGGCCCGTGGCTTCCAATCAACAATTTCCAAGACTGTGGAAACGCCGGAGGTTTATGTTTAATTCAACAGCATCAGCATAACCCTAATTTAATGTTGGCCCTTTTCAATGATTTTATTTTCCTGGCAGACAGCTCTGATGGGGCGAAACCGGTGAAAGTCCTTCCACCGGCTCCATGGAGCTCAGACAGTAGACTTCTATTAGTTTATAAATCACTGAATGGCTCGACACCAAAATACGCTCCAGTTGTCATTGTATCAACCCTCCAGCTCACTCAGGTATCCTGGTTCTGGTCTCCTCTGCATCTCCAGAAACAGAACCAGAACCAAACACGGAGAAGCAGCAGTAAGCTTTTATGCTCCACTAATCTGGGAGAAACTTCCAGAAAACTGCACAGCTGCCAAAACACTGGATTTAAATCAAGCCGCTTGATTCATAATCAATAAAACAATGATCAACATATTTGTCACATATTTGCTTCACAATTTTCACCTAACTGGTTACTGTGAAGCACTTTGAACTTCCTTGTTGCTAAGCGATAAATTAATCGCATGATAAATTAAAATGATCATTTCTAATCTCATGATTTGATTTTTTGAAGGAAAATTTTTCAACAAAGAAATCATAATCAATTTTGTTTACGGCTTCAGATGTTCGTAGCTTTTATTTTTTTGTTTTTGATTGTTGTGTTTCATTTTGGAAATTTAAAAAATCTTCCCGTTACAAGGTTAAGAGTTCTTTATTAAATTACTGGTCTTTTAGAGGGAAAACTTGAATTATTATATTTCTTGAAAACGGCCTCAATCATTACTGAGACAATTTATTGTCCAGCAAAATGTGTTGTTGTGACCATCCTACTTGTTGCTAAAAATGATCCTGACGATGGATGAACAATGAAAAAGCCTAACAGATCGATGGGACATTTAGACAACAGAATAAGTAATAAAGACTGGACATAAAATTATCTTCCAGTCTTTGATGTTCTCACCCCATACTTATTCAAATATGGAAAAAAACCTCAACAAAACTCCACACTTTTTAAGGCTGTGAACAGATTCTGTGCATTAAGATCAGAAAACCAGGAGCCAAGACTAAGATCACACTCATTTTACGTTTAATAGCTATATAAGGCATTTTATTTCCCACTTATTCTGAGCCAAAGGCTACTTTCCTACTCAAAAAGCTCATATATACTTCATTAAACCAGCAGTACGTGTCCGATAAAACGTCCAGATGTTTTACCGTTCAGCTCAAATAGAGACTAAAAACAACTCCATAAACTCCAGACTGAACGGTTTCCGGTGATTCTAATCAGGAAACAACCATCTAGTGGTTTGTTGCAGGTTGTGTAGAGACCGACCTCTTCCTGCAGAGATGTAGAGTCCAGTTTGAGCGACAGGTACATGACGATGTGCGGGATGTGTCCGATGGCCATCTGGAGCTCCGCCGTGTCCTCCCCCCACAACAAGCGCACCAGTTGGCTCACTGGTGGAGAGGCCTTCATCTTCTGGACCGGAGAGGAGTCACTGGGAGCGGCGCTGTCTACTGGAGCAGCCGTCTCCAACGTCAGCTTCACCTGGAGGGCGGGCAGGAAGCAGATATAGAGCCAGGTGAAGGAGAAGAGCTACGTCTACAAGATGCTCTGGTCATAGACCAACGCAAAGGAGATAGCAAGATGTGTTTTATACAAATGCACGCCACACTATTCCAATTTTTTTCTTTGCAAATAACGTAGACACCCGTGAGTCCCTGTCACTTCACAATTATGAAATAACATTTTAAAAAATGACAGTAAATGAAACATAAATAAATTCTGAATGTGGAAAAATGTTACAATAAGTCAAAAAAGTCATACTAAATAAATACAGGTAAATTATTATCATTAAATTATAAAATACATATGAAAATCAATAAATTAAAAAAAAGGAAACTAATAAGATTGGAAATAAAATGGAACATTTAATAATAATTATCATAATAAAATTAATACTGTTGAAAATGATGTATTAACTTATATTACGCTGTATTATTATCATTTTTTATTTGTTAGATGCAATAGTTGGTGCATAAATTACTTTATCAAGCCATTTATTTATTTATGTTTATTGCCAATTTAGTCAGAATCCATCCTCCTATTTATCACGTACAAACTCAACGATGTGCCTATAAATCTGAACGTACAAAAAAAAGTGAACGATGTATGAACAAGCCCAGAAGTATAAAGACTGAGATGATCACAGAGCAAATGGGAACAGGATGGCAGCTGAAATAAGAAAAACACTCTTTCTTCTAGAAAGCAGGAAGAAGTCTGAGTGTTTCTGAGCATCTCTGATAAAATAAAAAGCACTTCTGCCAAGCCATGAGTGAGCATAGAGTCAGCTTTGGACGTCTCCTAATTGGAAACAGACTGGAGTCGTTTCGACAAACACACATCGCCGAGACCGTCAAAACACTTTGAGGAATAATAAAGGGTCTCGGCTTGCTGTTAATGTTTTTCTCAAACGTTTTTAAGATGCAGAATCGTAGCATATCATCAAAACAGACCTACTTCAAAATTGTTTTTCTTTCAGTTCATTTCTTGTTATTTTAATTACAGGAACCTTTTTAAGACCATTATAAATGAAATTCAAGACGTGTGTCACAAAACAAAAATGCGGATTTTATAGCAGTGCAGCCAAACTTTTTTGAACAAAACGAATGCAGCATCGAATGGGTTCGCAACAGAAGACGAACGCTAGCTAGCAGGGTAAGGTAAGGTCATTTTATTACACATTTTCAGCAACGAGGCAATTCATAGTGCTTTACGTGATTTAGAAAGAAATACAAACAAAACAACAAACCAAAGCTAGCTAGCAGGGCTATGTTAGCAGTTAGCTAGCTAGAGGTAGTCTTGAATCTGAACATCTGATGAAGATTGTCAGGATCTGTGTTTTTCTGTGTTTATTTTGAGTTTTCTGTGTTGTTCTGTCTCCTCTTGATTACTCCCAGGTGTGTCTCGTCTCCTTGATTACCCTCTGTGTATTTAGTCCCACCCTTGTCCTTTGTTCCTTGTCGTATGTTTAGTTGTGTGCCGTCTATTCTGTCCTTCGTTTGTCCAGTTGCTACCAGTGTTGAGCCCTGGCCTCTGGTCAGCTGTGCTGCCTGGATTGTGGACTGTTTTTGGATTCACCTGCACCATTATTTCATCATTAAATCATCATTTCACTCCTAACTGGGTCTACAGTGCCCTGCCTCACCCGCACATTTCATGACAAAGATGTTTTGCCTGGCAGAAAAGTCCCACGAGGAAAAGATTGAAGTATTTCAGGCTAACTTGCGTTTTTCTAATGAATTTAATACATTTTATGGCCTTAATTTAAGATACATGAATATAAGACTTTTTAAGGACGGACAGATCTTTGGGTCCTAAACAATGGGACAAGCGAATAAAGGCTGGAAAACCAAATATTTTCCTAACTTAATTTTCTTTGTCCATGCTTCTCCCAACCTCAAAAATACAGACAAGCAATTCCAGGCTATCCCGTGAAATATAAGAACCCTATCAGGTTTAATATGACCATTGTTTGGGTTGGCGGGAATAACATAACAGCTGTAAAGCCATCTAGGTCTGTATGTTACTCTTGTCTTCCAGCTCTGACCAAATGTGACGTTAAAAAAAAAAAAAGATCAAATTACCGTGCCAGAAAGGTGAAAGCTATATTTTTCTAATCCAACGGTCTGTGCAGAGCCTGTCAGCTCTAACCACAGGCCGCGGGCCCCTCCAGCAGGCCCCTACATCAAGGCTCCCAGCTATTTTAGCCCCTTTTACTGGAAGACTGTCATTACGGAGCCAGCGGCCGATCCTGATTCGTCGAGTGATGAACCTTTCCACTTATTACTCTGTCTCAATGCCCCGTCGTAGTGGCGAGGTCTGAAACGCAACCGGCGGGATTTAACTTGACCTTTGTTTTTTAATCATTTCGGTTAACGATGCAAGTGAATGTGACCCGAACGCATTAAATGTAGACATGAGTAAAACAGTTCAGACCTCAGAGTCTGGAAAACGCAGAAAAAAGAAAAAAAAAAGCCTGAATGGGCAAACTGCAGCACTTTCCTTCATGAATTATACGGCTGTGGTCAGGCATGAGTGTGCTTTCATTGAAATTCCAGCCTGTTGATGTCAGTCATTTACCAACCATCCACTGATGGACAGACACACACACACACACCGGAGACACTGCAGTTAGGGTTAGAAAATGGCACAGCGGACCCGACTTTAATGCTAATACGCATCCCTCCCGACATAATAAGCCTGTCTGCTCCATGTGGGCCGGGGGCCACACAGAAAAACCACCCAACTTCAAACTCACGCTTATATGGACAAAATACACCCGTCTGTCAGCAACACGGCTCTATTTCAGGTCCGGGGCTAATTCTTGTGCCCAGAGAACCTTGCTATTTTTCTTCCCCTGCATGTAATTTGGTTTCCGACAACATCTTTTAATCAGCCGAGCCACAGCAGCTTCCTGTGGCGCCAAAATTGTCACACGGCAGCGATCCGGCTGAGCCAACATGCTTCGGCTTCGGCTCACGGCACGCTCTGTCATTTGCAAATTCCTGCTTTTTGATGGTTTGTTTTTTTTGGAGGGGGGAACAAATGTTCAACTTAAAAATTTGTTTTTTTGGGTACAGTCGTAGGATTTTTTTTCTTTCTTCTGTTTTAAGTCCTGAGGGTTTGCCACTCTGCTCTCTGCTTTAAGTGCATGTTTGTAACATTTTGAAGTTCCTGACGGAGAAAAAAAACAACAAACTATCACACTATTAGCAGGTAGAAGGGTTTCAGAAAAACATGTCATTAAAATATTAACTCGTTAAAGCTTGGAAGAAGGAACAATAACAACAATAAATCAGGTTTAAAACAAAAGTAATCGGATTCTGCCTAAATTCGACACAATAGCAAAGTTTTCTGGATGATAAATTATTCCTGAAATTATTGTGATAAACGACATGATTGTCGTTTTGAGACTATTTTCAACTGATATAATAATAATGACATGTTACTGCAAGTTCACCATCTTAAAAAAAAACAAAAAAAAACTTTCATTTCTAGAAAAAATTTAACTGCAAAACAATTTAAATATTCAAACAAAACAATAAGAGTTTAAATGAAGTCTTGGTAAACAAAATTTTGTTTACAAAAAAATTATACTTATTCAGTTTAGACATGAAAAACAGGCAAAAGTGGCAGGTGGTGCAAACTAAATGCTTCTTTCCGGGTGTCAAATATTTACAGCGTTTGTAAAAATTCCAGCTTTTCAGCGACATTAAAGGAGAGCTTCTCTTCAGCGACTGTTGTCTGAACGGAAATCATCACGCTCATTTTCATATGTGATGCGATTAATTGACTAATTGCTCACTGCGGCAGGTTAAATCCCGCCTGAAGTGTTTGGGAACAGGAGCCTGACCTGCGTCGGTCCTGGGATGCAGGACAGAACCCTCTCGATGTTCTCAGAGCTCACGTCAACATCGTCCACTGCCAAGAGGACGTCGCCTGAACAGAGACAAGAAATAAATAAATTATTTAATCTGCTGAGATGAGACAACTTTTACTACATACAGTAGCCCTGTTATGAACTCTGCATGTCAGCTGACCCCACAAAGAAGATTCATTCAAAAGATACCCGAAGGTACTTATTATTTATCGGTTTTAGAGATGTAGAAAACCGATGGCATTTGACGTCTGCTTTTTGTTTTGCCTGCAAGAATCCAATAAAAGGCGGTTAAACAACTTCACATGCTTGTGATTAATGATCCCTGCGGCTTTTTAGCTGCTCTAATGGCTCAAACATGTTGCAGCAGGAAAAAAAAGTGACTGATTAGAGCAGATTCCTCATATAAAGCTGCAGAGAAAACAGTCCAGGGATCATTTCTGCACACGTCGTACACAAAAAATCGATTTACAGCGTCTCGTACGAGTGCGCATGCTCTTTGAAGGTTTTCCACGTTTTTCTTGTGTTAAAGCTACAAAATAAATCCCACAGCAAAGATGTGGAACTCGGCTGACGATCTAAACTTCAGTAAATTCCCATGGTTATTCCATCCCTGGTATGTATGCATAACTGCTGCTCAGTTAGATGTCGTTGAGTCAGATCTTGTTGAAATAGACGAATAGAGCTTTTCTTAGAAAACAGTTGGAGTTCCTTGGATTACAGGATAGCTATGCTAGTTTTCATTAATAACTAATTCAGTAAAATTGATCAAAATATATCTGAGCATCAGAAACAGTGTGCTTGCTTCGGTGACATCTTCTTAAATAATTCATACTATTTTCTGTGTAACTCAGGGTTTAACCCCATTGTAGAACATATCTTTATTACATCTATGCCCACAAACTGTGATGTAATCAGGTAACTTGCTATGATGCCTAAAACCATCCAGGATGAAAACAGGAATAGAAATATGACGGTAGGCTATGCTAGGATGACGCCGTTTACAGGTGACTTTACGAATGAGGGTCTTACCTATCAGAATTTGACCACATTTTATAGCTGGACTGTTTGGTATTAATCCGTGAACGGTCAGTCCCCCGGCTCCTCTGTCTTTCTGACCTCCGGGCCTGGCAGGACGATGCACCACGCCCAGCAGAGCTTCCAGCAATCCTCCTCTTTCACACAGCAGCGTCGGCGAACTCGCCAACCGCTTGGGGTTCAGGTAGACGCACACTTCCTTCAGCCGCCGCCTCTGAACGGCCACGCCCTGCTGCTGCCCCGGCTGCGTCTTCAGGATGGAAGCCGGAGGCGAGGAAGTCGCTTTGCCTCTGCTGCCGTCCTTGCCTCCTTTGCGCTGAGACGGACGGCGTTTCCTCCCCAGGATCCTGGCTAGCTTTTTGAGAGTGGGCTCGCCTTTTCTCCGCGAGCCGCGCCGTTGCGCGCCGGCCTGCTCCGTGATGACCTCTGCCTCCTTTTCACTGAAGCGGACGTGGTTAGTGGACAAGCACTGGCTCGCTGCAACCCGCGCCAACGCGGCCTCCTCCTCGCCCTCGCTTAGCTCCAGGTAGAACAGCTCCCCGTTCTTCTGGATGTCATCCAGCCATTCTGGCTCCAGGTCACTGAAAGCAAAACGGAGCATTTATGAGACGGGATGAACCAAACCCCTGGGAGAACACGGAACCATTGCTTTTGCTTTGTAAACTTACAAAGTGAAGATTTTTTTAAACACAAATGAGCAAGTAAAATAAAATTAGAGCTTTTATTTTATTTTCTTAAGATGGTTTAAGATGGCAATTGTCTGGAGCCTTTTTTTGTTACGGTTGCTTTATAAATTCGTTCAAGTTTCCATGTCATTTTCTCTTCAAACTCCATTGAACTCACATAAAAGTCGCAGCCTGGTGTTAAAACATTCTGGTTCTGATCAGGAACCTCCTTGGAGAAGACGTTTATTCACTAGTGTTCTCTAATTTAAAAAAAAAAGAAGAACGAACAAAACATATGGAGCTTCACAGAACAACTGGATCTACTTTACTATAAGACAACGTCTGAAGGCAAGCGGCTGCGCTAAATTTTATTTAAGGGGACCAGAGCAGAAGGGAATACAAATCCTTAATTCACGACTCTGTGCTGGTATTTTGTAGAAATGCCCACACAGAATATAGTTATGAGTTTGTGTTTGCAAAGTCACAAAATAATAATAGCAGGGATACTTTCACAGCCACAGGAAATTTTATAATTTCCTGTGGCTGTACAAACCACAGGAATAGCACAAACTATTAATGTGCATGGTTTGCAATATTTAGTGCAAGAGCTACAAGTATTTTTCTTCATTTATTCTGCCTTGCACATGTAAAACGAAATGAAATGCAAATTTATAGGAACATATTTAAAGTGAATTTAAAAAGCTTTATGTATTTAGATTTTAAAAAACTACTTCCACCTTATGTTATAGATTAAGTGGGAACACGAGCTTTACAAGGGTTTTCTGGGCGTCCAAACCACAAAACATCTTGGCATTTTGCCTTTCTTGAGTTTTAAAGAAAGTATAGCAGCTGGAACATTTGTTTTTTGCCTCTAACCCCAGACTGAACAAGTTATCCTTACTAGTTGTAGTCGGAGCTGCTGAAACTCGATGATGTGGATTCGGTGTCTTCTTTTGCTTTCTGAGCTGTCGAAAGTGTCTTTTCGGAACAAAGTCCGGGGCTCACGGACGCCATTGTGTTGTAAGACCATCTCACTCGAGCGTAAACTCCCGAACTGGACCAAAAGATAATTTCAGTTCTTTATTTCTGGGAAATAAAAAAAGAAAGAAAAGAAAAAGCTCTTTTCGCCATGTTTGATGCAGCGCTGGCGAAGGTGGACGGAGTGTCACGTTACACAAGAGCGTACGTTCTGATTGGTGGATGTCACCGTTGCCCTTGACGACACACAGGCGTCGTCTTGCTAGCGGATTTAGCAGACGGTTATGCCATAAAAAATGACGATATTCCAGCGCATAAAGGATCTTAGACCTGTTTAGTCTTTGTTTAATCCACATACGCCTCCGTTATGTAAAATAGAAGGACTGATTTATATTAGTTATTTTTATCAGGTGGAGTACCAACAAGCTAGAGAGAAGTACGGTTAACTTGGCGAACTTGTCAAGTTGTATTTTAACCTGAAATGACAGATTCGCGACATTAACTCGGACTCAGAAAATTGCAGAAATTAAAAGGTGTACGCCATAAACAAGCGTATAAAATGTCAATATACAACACACAACCAAAAGAGAATATCCAGCTTCTTCTCGTTGATTTATTAGCTCAGCATCTCATCTGTATTTGTTTTATTATTATTATTTTTGAATCCCCTTTGGCATTCGGCGCTAAGTTCCCCGGCCCACAAACAGAAGCACACGATCGACAGAGGCTAATATAAAGTCGTGAAATTTCCGAAGAAGCTCCGACTGACCTGTAAAGCAGAACGCTGCGGATGGAGTCGAAGTCCTCCAAATTATCTGAGAAGGAATTTCCATCTATGAGGTTAAACATCCTCTAGGTTTCATGTTTCGAAACGATGTTCTCAGTGAACAATAAGAAAAAGGCAAATGTAACAACTTGAAAATAAACCCGATCCGAAGTCGCTTCTTCCCTTTAAAATAAGGACTTTGACTATAAAAGCCACGGCAACATTAAGCTCGAGATGCCCGTCGGATCCTCCCTCGAGCTTCCTACGTCAATCACTTCTTTTGTCAGTTTTTTCCCCCCTTTGGTTATTTCAAATCTTGAGTGTTTCTCCGGGATGTAGCGGAATGTGACCCAGCTATCTACTTTGCAGTTTGAGAAAACTATGAAAAGACTCTAATCAAAACACAAGACTGAGGGAGACGAAACTGCCACTGAGGAAGAAAAACAGTGCGGCTGTGACGCACCACGTGATTTTAGAGAAACTACCCTCTTCATCTGGCATTTAGTGCAGGCTGAGGACCACTTGATCCATTCAACAGTCACGGACCACCTAACCTGAAACTGCCATAACATTTCTTTATATAAGACCCATCTACTTGGGTATGTTGTGATTTAGAAGCATAATAAAGGAAAAATAGACTTGAGTTGCTTTAACAGAAACAAAATCCTTTTCAGCACCATTAAATACAAAAATAATGACAAAATTTCTATCAGTTGCACTTATTAATTGGATTTAATTAAATCATTTTTAATTGAATACAAATAACAATAGCTGTTGACCTGAAAAGCAGAGCACCGTTCATTAACCAAGCAAAGTAATAAAAAATTAAAGAACAGTTCTGACTAACTGGAGCGATTCCTGCCGCTTTGAACCGTTCAAAGGAATCAAATCGCTACTGAACGACACAGCAACGAGAAGCTATAATTTAGCTTCCTCATATATTTCTGGAGTTGTTTTCTGCAGCTTCTGTTAAATAACCAGGTTTTAAAACAGTTTCCCATCATTTGAACACTTTAAGCTCACTTCACTAAAAAACTTCCAAGGTATGTGCTATCATTTTCATTTAACCTTTAGCACAACCACTCTGATCATACTTCCACCCTCGCTGTTTCCTAGGAAACAGTGAACGGTCATCAAAAGTAAAGAGCCCATGAAGTTAATCATCACTCTTAACCCGCTTCGCGCTCAGGTAGAAGTATCACCAACTCATCATCGTGGTTAGCGAGACCATACAAATTTGAATCACATTTCTCAAGTCAAGAACTATAGAAATGATCCCTGAAAGTATAGTCTTAACTCCTCTCAGCTCCTCCCCACGCTTTAGTACTCACGTCCTGCCCTTCTCAGTGACGGTGCTCACAACACGTTTAGTTCTCTATATGCTATTAAACTATAACAAACACACATAGCAATGTCAACTTCAAAACAGTTAAATATATGTATAATTGTAATTGTAATATTTACAATTTTTACGTATCCTGTAGCACGTTGTAATGAGCGTTTAATATATATATATTTCCCATCTCAAATTCCAAATATTTTGTTACATATAACACACAACATAACTCGGAAATGACTGCAGTTTTAAAATTAAAACCCATATAAACATAAAAAAAAGACGTATAAACTCTATTGTATTACCCACAATGCATTGTGGTTTTGTATTCAGGCTGCATCGATGCCACGAGCTAACAAGGACACAATTTACAACCGAAGCATACAAATAATGTTCAAATCATTCGCTTGGATGAAAAGCTACAGTGAGCACGGGCAAACTGGCAAGCGGTAGAAAGATTGGCATCACAGAATGTACAAGAAAACATAAATTTAAGATTGAAGCTCACAAGTGCGTCGATTAAAGTTACCGACCAAAACTGATGACACAAGAAATAGTTCCTACCAGCGTAAGAGTGACAAATCAGATTTAAACTCATATTTTGAACTGTATTAATTGTCTAAAATTATATTTCAAATGCCTGAGTTCAATCTGTAAATCGTCTCCTTTCCATTTAACTCCACAAAGAGGTACGTTTGTAGAAAAAAAATTAACATTTTGGGCTTACTCTTGTTAATTTGACGTCATATATAAGGCTTGAAAAAAAGGAACCGCGTATCGAGCCATAGCCCGCCATAAAACGTTCACACTGTAAAATGCCTGGGTTTGGGTGTTTAGTCAATTTAATCTATCATCAAATTCTAAAATGATATAAAACACTGTATGAAACAACTTAATAATTACTATTAATGATCATTTCATACCTGAACAGGGTTAGCAATGCTACAATGCTATAGCCACTACGTCCAATTTAAAAGTGCCTTTCAAGTTAGGTTTCCTGCTTTTAGCAGCTAGTTGAGCAATATTAACGTTTTAAAAATAATTATAATTTAATTCCAATGTAAACTTATACTCACAAAATAATGTTGCTCTGCAGACTCGCACTTTACAAGGAGAGCAGAACTGTACTGAGAAGAGATGCGTTCACGGACCTTCGAAATGTTTTATTTTTTTGCCAACTTTTGGCAAGTTGTTCAACGGCAACTCTCTGGAAACGATTTAGCAACTTTACGCGTAAGAGTTTAGTGAAGAGGGTGTCGTTAACTAAATACCAACAATATTAATAAATATAGCATCAATATGGAGACATTTTTCTGCCATAATCCAAGACCACGCATTTTCAGCCTGAAAGCAGGATTTCATGTGATTTTGATATAGCAGAAAAAATTCTCCATCCAGCAACATTTAATTAATAGACAGAGCTAGAGTTTAACAATGTCAAACATCAATCAGCCTTTCTTAAAAATATAACTAGGCACAACAATGATTCCATAAAATTTTAATTTTTAATTGTCATATTCAACAACTCTATGAACAAGTTTCGCCCATTAAACACTGGTTTGACTGGAACAAATATTGCATTTAATTTAATTTAATTTAATTTAATTTTATTTTATTTAATTTAATTTTATTTTATTTTATTTTATTTTATTTTATTTTATTTTATTTTATTTTATTTTATTTTATTTTATTTTATTTTATTTTGTTAAAGCGCTCATCGCCCCCTTCTGGTGAACCAGCGCAAATGAAACGTTCTTGTTCAAAGGGACACAACTGTATTTGTATTTCTTTCTAACTTCACTACTTTGTATATGTATAAAAAAACACACAACTCATATGAGTTAATAAAAAATAATCGGTACCTGATTCTCATTTATCGACACTCTTCGTTTCTGTTCACTGTGACGTCACTCATCGGAAATCTCGCGTGCTCGTAACCAGGAAGTAAGTCCTCTGAAAACTAGGCACGGTGTCCCACGCAGTTCTCGTCTTTGCTGTCGTTGCTAACATTCATTGTTGTGTCAATGTGTTACAGTTTGGGGGTTGACAAAAGTACAAAACATGAACAATAGCAGCGAGCTCTTGTAATAAACTCCCGTTATGTGTCGCAGGTCAGACTTTCACTGCGCCCCCCAAACTCTGACAGACATATTTGGATATTTCCTATAAAACAATAAGGTATTATTTTCTGCCAGCGATGTCTCTGGGATTGAGTGAAAATCTACATGTCTCGTCAGGAACGCGCGAGGCGGATATGGACGGGGTTTCAGAGCTCATGGATCTGCTGCGCCTGGACCTGGATCCAGATGGAGAGCAAAGAGAGGCTGAGGGAGGCGAAGCATCCTGTTCTGTGAGTAGGACGCATGAAGGTTGTCTTTAACATTCAGTCGGTTTTTGCTGTGATCTAAATGCGTATGACAAACTTTGCTCCCACTAAATACCCTTGAGATCATTAAGCAGGATGATTACACTCGTATGAATACACTGTAAGTAGTCTTATTGTTTTAAAAAGATGACTTTATGATTAAAAAACATATTTATATTGCACAAAAAGTTTAGCCGACTTCACCTGATTATTATGACAAACACATTATCTCCATTAATCCAGCAGTTATTTGTTAATTTTTTTTAAAACTATAACAATCTAAAACCAACCCTAACTCTGGGGATAATTACCTTAAATATAAACATATTTCAGAATAACTGTATTTTTTTAATTATTATTATGTACATTTAAAACATTATCTTGACCTAAAACAGTTTAATTAATCCTGTTTGCTTTCCTGAAAAGCATCAAAGTATCAACACAGTATAAAGCTTCATGGATATGTGATTTTTCTTTAATGTTTTTTTTTTTTTTTTATTTTTTTTTTTACCATTTTATTCTTTGATTAGTTTATTGAAAACTAGATTTTTTTCTTTTTATTTGACCAGAGCCCAGTTTCTGGTAATTACCGTGTCTTAAAAATTTAATATCTCCGTAAGGTGTCATGTAAAAACCCTTGACCCTTTTTCAGCAGAAGCTTTAATGTTTTTGGATTTTATGTGATAAACCAACACAAAACAGCCATTGATTGTGAAGTGAAGTGTTTCTGGTTTATTTTTATGTGTTTTTTTCTATTTTATGAGCAGAAGAACGTGCAGAGGAAGCAGCGACACTGGGAGAGGCAGCTGGCTGCGAAGAAGAGCAAACGCAAAGAAGAGAAACAGAGGAGGAGGTTGAACCGCGCCCAGGAATCAGGTGAAGACCGAGGAGAATCGACAAAAGCTGAGGATCATAACCCGATTCGTCGACTTTATGTGATCCTTTGTCCTGTTTATAAAGGTCGTGACACGAACGCCGTGCAGCTCACCAAGCGAGTCATGAAGGCCATCACCAAAGAGCGTCTAGCAGAGGCTCGGTCCACGGGTCGCAAACTTTGCGTGGACCTCAGCATGACAGACTGCATGTCTGACAAGGTGACGATTTTCTGTCCAGAAACAAATCCTGCAGAAACGGAGTCGGCCGCATTTACTGGAGTAACTGTTTTAAAAAAGTTTACTTTTAGGAGAGTTTTTACTACGTTGTACTTTTTAGTTTTATTTGAGTAATGTTGTTATGAAGCATCTCTACTCTTACTTGAGTAAAATTTCTGGATTCTTTGCCCACTGAATGGTAAACAAACATGTTTTAATCAACAATTCACCAGACAGACACGCATCAACAGTTTTTGTTAAAGTTTTTTATTGCCTGATTTCCTGTTTTTTTGTCATTTTCGTCCTTAAAATACCAAAATTTCCACTTAACTTTATATTTTGGTCTGTCTGATTATGTAATTTTTAAATATTAAATGATTGATACCTGAGTAGACTTTTTACCAAATACTTTTTTACTCTTACTTTAGTAATTTCCTGGGTGGCTAACGTTTTGCTTTTCTTGAGTGAAAGTACGTTGAAGCAGCGCTACTCTTAACCTGTGCTTTGCCATCTTCCGGTCGTAATGAACGTAAGTAGTAAAAACGGGCTTCCTTCTCGCTCAGGAGATAAGCCGGCTGGCGGGCCAGTTAAGGCGGCTGTACGGGTCGAACAAGAAGGCGACTCGGCCGTTTCATCTGTTCCTGACGGATCTGAGGGAGGACAGCCGACTGTACCGGGAGTGTGTTCGAATGAACGACGGCTTCCTCGGCTACGCGGTGATTCGATCAGTCTCCGATTATCCTCTTATCAGAAAGAGTCAGAGAAGTCTCTGCAAAACTGTTTTGAACAAAAAGTAAAAGTGATATTGAACTTTTCAGCTGTTTTTTTTTTGTTTTTTTTTTGCGACACGTTTCTTCATTTTCACGCTGGATTTCCTGTTGCCTCGATGTCACTCACTTTTTTTTTAAAATGTTTGTTTGATGTAGATGGAAATAACAGAGGAAAGCTGTTTGGACCTGTTCCCTTCAGAATCTGTCGTTTATCTCACCCCAGATGCCCAAGAAGGTCTGGCAGTTTTTATTTACTTCCACATACAGATGCAGCTCAGTAAATTAGAATATCAATAAAAAGTTTATTTGTTTGTTTAATTCAATAAAAAATGAAACTCATGTATTACGTATATTCATTACACACAGATAACAGAGTTCAATTGTCAAATGTCTCTTGATTAAACTAATTCGGACCTATCCCAGTTGTTTGTGCTACGTTTTCTACCACGTTTTTCTTCCACTTAACTTTCCATTAATGTGCTTGAAACACCAAGCTGCTTCAATTGGGCCTCACCCTCCTTGTGAATTATGTCCAGTAATTATGTAGATCATAACACGGTCATCATGACACACCATCTTTGCAAAAATAAAAAATTATCAGTCTTGTGCAA
This sequence comes from Poeciliopsis paucimaculata, assembly GCA_903067055.1. Taxonomy (NCBI): domain Eukaryota; kingdom Metazoa; phylum Chordata; class Actinopteri; order Cyprinodontiformes; family Poeciliidae; genus Poeciliopsis; species Poeciliopsis paucimaculata. The sequence continues at coordinate 137,371 of CAEGAD010067486.1, forward strand.
TTTTATTATTTCTTGAGAAATAATAACATTTCATTAACTGTAAACCATAATCATCAAAATGAAGACAAATAAGTACACCCCTCTATGAAAGTATAATGAACCTATATAAAATGTGAGCTCTATATTTGAATTGAATTACTGAAATAAAGTAACTTTTCAATTATATTCAAAACTGTACTTGCGCCAGTTTTGCTTTCTTCCATGTAAACATTACTAACTTTGAAGCCTTTGGACTTGTAGATTTTGTAAAGCATATTTTGTCCACCAGAGGGAGCAATTAGCCTGAATGTTTCTCACCTCTTGAAGACCTGAAGGGCCACAATTAAATATATAAACACGTTGTTAAATAGCTATCTAGATACATGTGATATTTTAGATACAATTGAAAATTAATCTAATAAATAAATAAATTTCTGATTACTTAAATGTTTCCATTATTTATTACATGTTCAAATGACTAAATGGGAAAATGATTAAAGTTTTGTTTGGTGCATTGTTAAAGAAAATACGATCATTTCAGTATTTATTTCTCATTTTATCATCATATTTTCTTGTGTTTCAATAGACGGTGAATTAACTTAATGTCACAGTCCGTACTGAAAGAACCCAGGCTGGGATTTGAACCCAGAACCTTCCTGCTGCAACGCAACAGCGAATATTTCTAGCAATTTTATTTAAACTGTCTCACATACAAATGTTAAGTGAAAATAAGTAAAATGTCAGTGTGATGTTGAAGACATACTGCTTATGCCCACGATGTTTGGTCATTTATGACAGCTTTGCAGACAGTGGACGCAGACAAAGTTTACGTCCTGGGTGGCCTGGTGGACGAAAGCATCCAGAAGGTAAAATCGGCACAATTAAAAGTAGAAACCAGCTCAGAGTTTGAGGGTTTCATGAGCCCAGCCCCTTCACTGTTCGCTTTGTCTCTCAGATAAATGAATAACTGAGTTAGTTGTCTGCTTTGTGGGCTCTGGTGCAGAAGCTGAGCCTGTCCAGAGCCGCGGAGCTGAGCGTCCGCACCGCCAGGCTCCCTGTGGACGAGTACATGGTGAAGAAAAGCAACGCAAAGAATTTCCACTCCAAGATCCTCGCCGTTAATCAAGGCGAGCCGTAACGTCCGCCTGCGAGAGACTTTGTAAAATGTAGTTTTTAAAACTCCTTTATTTAGTTTGAATATTGTCTCTTTTGTCCACAGTGTTTGACATCTTGTTAACGTTCTCGGAGACCGGCAGCTGGACGCAGGCGCTGCAGACGTGGTTTCCTGCAGGAAAGGGTTACGTCATCTCACCGGAAAACTCAACATGTTTTTCTGTTGAGGAGCAATGAACAAATTTATGAGTTATTAGGTTTTTTTTTTATGGACAATCAGCTGCAAAGACTCCTAGTATTATCTGGTGCACTGCGGTGTATTTATGTTTTATGCTACTTGGCACCAAACGATTAAATCTGAAGCTTTGGTTAGAAAACATGCAGAAAATCTGATTACAAACGTAAAGTTGTGTGTCGTTGCACTAAAGTGTTCAGTCAAGATTACATGTAGGTAAAAGGATCAGTTGAAGCAGTTTATTTAGTTCACCTACTATTTAAAAACAATTAATTTATCCACCCGTCTTCTATTCCGGTTTATCCGCTTAGGGCCGTGGGATTACTTATTACTACTGCCAAAATTTACAATGACCTCTTTGTTCCCTACGAAATGTTTTTGTTGGCATTGTCTCTACCTGAACTTTGATTAGTTTCCTTGTAAAAATGTTGCATGAATTCTCAGTCTTGTTCTGAGAGAAAAAAAAAAAAAAAAGGAGTTTGATGGAAATGAGTCAAATGTCCAAACATGCTATCAAAAAACCCCAAAAGAACAAACAAAAACATTTCTTTGTCTTCTGCCTGTGAAAAGATAAACCGTGGAAAATGAGCATGTGGGACAAGGGAGGGGGATCAGAAACAATCTATGATGCCTCACCTGTAAGACAACCTCAGGTTGCATCTCGGAGCAGCAGAAAAACTTCCTCAAATTCAGCTTTGTTTGTCTAAATGTCGGCTTAGAGCTTAAAGCATCTCAGGTTTTTCTCTCAGAACTGATGGTGAGAAAAAGCAAGAAAACCTGAAAGCATCTTTTAACTTACAGATTTTATAATAGAAAAGAGACAATCAGGAATAACACACTTTTTGTTTCTGGTACCGAAGGTAAGAACAGAAGCATACTTTCTAATTTATTTATTTTGGATTTTTTTTGAATGATTACATAGTTATATTTTCAGTTTATTTAAAGCTTTCTGGGCGATTGGAAGTGGAGTCAGTTACATTCACATCATTTATCAAAAAGAAACTGCTTTGAAGCAGAAACAAGTCTTGCTACTCTCCACTGACATTGTTTACATGAGCAATGTGAAAATTTCAGCTCCACCTTTTTCCCTTTCTCTTTCTTCATCTGCTGTTCTGTCGCAATGAGTGTATTCCTAGGAACACGACCAGTTCCAAAAAGTCCCCACCATCTGTCCATTTGTCACCGGAGCATAATGGGAGGGACGCTGGTCATGAAATACGTCGTAAAAATGCAAAGCCGCCAAGCAATAAATCATGTTTTTTAGCAACCTGTCTAATTATGGTCCTGGCCCAAGAGAGGGAATGTTATGAGATATAATAACTGTAGCTGATTTTCACTCAGTCAGAAAGAAAATACTTTTCTTCTGACATTCAGTTTCAAAGTCAGAGGTTCTTTTATTATACAAATCCAACATGGCTGCCTCAAGATGTGCGGCTGTTGCACAGACTTTCTTAAATTCATTTCAAAAACTCAAAAGTCTCACGTAAAGTAAATATGTCTCAGGGGCTCCTTAAACTAGCTTGAGGATCTGAAACACAGTTCTATTTATTATTGTTTATTAGGTTATTACTATAGAGCTACTGCAATTTTCAGTCTTTATATGAAAGAAGACAGGAAAACAAAAATATTTCCCTGCAATAATAATGAAAACACCCAGGTTTGTGTTCCAGTAAGTAAACGTTGAGTTAAAGTTCAAAGCATTCAAATGTGAGACCTTTAGCTTAAAATTGGGATAAAATGATTCGAAAATGTTCAGTGATGTTGTGGTTTCATCATCCAATCCGATCAAATCCATGAAACCCAACCTGATGGCTGGAGCTCGAGAAATAGGCCCATTACACGTCCTGCTCCACGTTTTAACGAGCCTCACGTTAAACTGAACGGTGACACGATTTACAACCAAAGAAAGGCTTAAAACACTTAATACAAGAAGCAACAATTTATTAAAGCCTCACATAAAAAAACAAAACAATTCACAGCACAATTTTTCTCACCTAAGCTGCACTGATTTATTGCTGATGGGTGAGAGTTTCATGTTACAAAGCTACATATTTGCTACATACGGCGTTTGAATACCAAAAGTTATTAAAAAAGTGAAACATGGGAACATCTAAAGAGTTATATATCAAAAACAGTGGAGATAAGAAAATGATGTAATGAAACAGGTATGTAATATCATGGCTCAGGTATCAGCTGAATCGTCTTGAGGTGTGCAGAATAATCCTCATGGCTTCTTCTTGGGAGCGGCTTTCTGCTTCTGGGTCTGTCTCTCCAGGACGAACCGGACCAGCTTCTTCACCCAGGCGGACTGAGGGTTGAGACACACATTCTCCCCGCTCACCAGACCAGCTCTGACCGACAGAATAAGAGCAGCGTTATTCTAATGTCAAAATCATGAAGCAAATCTAAGTATATATATATATATATATATATATATATATATATATATATATATGGCCACTCAAAATGAGTGGAAAGGGTGGAAAACGCCTACATGGAGAGGAATTTACATACACCTTATCTGCTCCACCATGCAGGCAGTAGTTCTCAGAAAGCATTTGATCCATGCTGATTGTTTTATCTGATGATATCTAACATCTCCTGCAGGACTGTGCAGATTTTCCGAGTGACTCAGCAGAGGCAGTTTGATGGCCATTTTTAAACTTTCATAGTAATCTCGTGCAGACGGGAAACGTATTTCGCAATCCTCGTGCACAATGAGGGCATGTTGGGACTTTATTTTGAATAGCTGTGTTACAAAACGTCAAACTGCCATGTGAATCTAACCAACATACTGTATTTGAGTCAGTGTTTATTTTTATTTCATTTAATTTACTATTGAGCTTTTTTATTTTATTTTATTTTATTTTGAATTACGAGTTTCGAGTCTGGCAAGAAAACGGATTCACCTCACTGTAATCAAATCTACCTACTGGTATAAATAAAGTTGATTGATTGATTGATTGATTGATTGATTGATTGATTGATTGATTGATTGATTGATTGATTGATTGATTTAATCAGACTTAGAAACAACAAGTATGTCCTCCACACTTAAAAATAAACTCAGCTTTTAACATTTTCTTTCTCTTTTTATCTGTGGCATTCTACAGAAATACGCATTTTAATTTCAAAAGAGTTTTTAGTTAGTAATTTGCAACTTCCTGTTTCTGTAGGGAAGAAATGTGATGTGACACAGGCCCATTTCTGTGTTAAGTGAATAAGGACCGCTATGTATCTGAGAATGGCAGAACAGAGGGGCAACATATATTATCAATAATCAATAAAAGCTTTCTACAAACCTAACAGTTGTTTAGGAATAAAGTATAGGAAAAAAAACCAACATTTTTTGGCCAGTGTCAGTGAAGTTCTATAAAATAGCTTCTTCTTCTTTGTCAAACCCAAAATGATATTTATTTCCTCTTCCAGATGTAGCCAGATTTATGCTGCTGGAACTTAAACTCATCAAAGTTCAAGGTTGTGTCTTCCTAATTAGAGATGCAATGCTGAGCTAGAAATGTTGGTTTCCAGACTCCTTGTGAAACACTTTGTGATAACTCCAGTTTAAATAAATAGTGACTCTGACTGGATCAGACTGGCCAGACACAAGTGCTCTTTCAGTGAAAACCACACATCTCTGCTTGGTGTTTCATTATTATTATTTTTTCATTATCAACCTGCCATTTCAAACATAAGCATGTGGCGTTTGCTAAAAAGTCAGATGAGAATTACATCAAGTTTTATAGCAGCAGGGTAAGAAAGAGCCGGCAAACGGGGTAGATGAAAATGTTCCAGAAATTAACAGGATTTAGTGTTAAAACAACTATTTCCTGATGTGGGATTCTTCCACCACAGCACAAATTCACTCGACTTAAAGGTTGGTTTTTCTCAAATTTATGGCGTTTTCATAAAATATGAATTCATTTCAACTGTTTGTACGTATCTTTATCAGGGGAGCCAATTGGCATTAAGCGTTACCGTCAAATAATCATATTAATGTCTCTTAATGTTGACCAAAAATACCATTTGAGTAGCATATTTACAGGCAAATATTTGATAGATATGCAAACAAGCAGAATAATCTTTTTGAGATCAATGGTCCCCTTTGTATTTCACTATCTTGTATTTATTTTTTTTACTATTCTTAACCAGTATGGAAGCTGAGAACAGCAATACTCTTATATTATTCTTATAATAATAATTAATAATAATATTAAAAATGATATGTAACAATGATCTAGTTTAACACCTAAATTAAATCGGTCTTGGCTGCAGCATTGTCACGTAAAACCAAACATTTTTTTATTCCCAATTCACTCACATGACTTCTGTTTGGGCGCAGTTGGGCCCCTCGGGGACCAGCTTGATGCTCCGCAGGTTCTCAGCAGGGATGATCCTGGACTCGACCTGCAGGCAGCTGCAGTGCGTGTTGAGATCCCTGCTTATGGGCGGCATTCCTGTCGGGCAGAAAACAGAGTTTCGGTAAAACACACAGACCTGCTGAGTCTTATTTCCATTCGTGAGCCAAAACTGAGAGCGTTTAACAAACTACGGGTCCTGGGAGAGGTCATAGATCTCTACATCTTGTGGTAACTTGCAGAACTAAATGCAAAAGAACCTTGAAAAATAGTTGATACCTCTGAATTTTTCCCACATTTTGACATAAATACAAACTGTAAGGTGTTTTATTATTTATGTTACTCCCAAAATAAAAGAGTAACACAAAAGTTGAAATAATGAAATAATGCATGGTTTGGATTTTTTTTTTTTATAGATAAAAAATAGAAAGCATGATGTATTTAGTTCCTTGAGTTTACAGTTCTCTCTACTAGCTTTGTACCTCTACAGACATTTTTGCCTTTTCTCTTTTGCAAAGTAGCTCAGTCAGACTGAAAGTGACAATTTCCAAGACTTGCTACAGCTTCTGCTTTGGATTTACTTCTGTACTTTGACTGGGCCATTTTCATATATGAATACCATTTGATCCAGACCAGAACATCTTCCTCTAAGTGTTTTTTTTGTTTTTTTTTTCACAAATGAAGAGGTTCTTACACCTCTTCCACAAACACCTAATCAACAGAGACTTTTCTGGTTGTAAAATGACAAAATGTGGAGATTTAGACGCTGAGAGTTTGCTTTTCCCTTCTGCTGCACATCTAGTAGGATCTAAATAAACTCCCGATTCATAAATCAAATCTTGACAACTCCCGCTTTTACCAGCATGTTGTGAAATTAAACTGCCCTGCTTCCTCTTCTACTCCTCCAGCTGCCTTCCTGATGTTTTACAACTCGAACGTTAACATTCACAATGCAAGAAACACAGTTCCACGTCACCCAGAAAGTTTTCTTCAGCAGGCGGTGCTGCGTGACGAAACCTCGCTCCACGAGAGCGGTTTCACACACACTCATGACGGGATGTGACTCAGAAGCACAAAAGGTCAGATTTGCACGAAGGTGATCTGAAGGTTGGAGAGGAGTTTTATTTGAAATTGTCTTTTTAATCGCAAAGACTTTATGTGAATTTTTTTTGTGGATAATTATTTGAAGCGCATGAAATTCTTAATTTAGTGTTTTTAAACTCATTTGTGCAGAATATACATTCCACAACCCAACAAACTTGAACTAAAATCGTCACCTACCACCTTTCCTTAAAGAAAAAGCTTAAATATGGACAATGATTTTAAACCATTAATAATGGCATAATGGTTGTTAAACTCTTAAATATTTATCAGAAAAGCATCAGAGTGTTTCCATCTTGCGTCCTAAAAAGCACAGTGTTTATGGAGGTAAATACCTCTTCAAGTAGATAATCTTACAATAACAAAACACTTCCAGCTGCTTCCCCTGAAAAATCTTCCCGTTTCTGCGTCAGTCTCTTACCGTCAGTGAGCACCAGCAGGGCCGCCAGCACAAACACAACGCAGAGCTTCATCTTGTTCCACCGGCTGCTTGTTGAGATCTTTGCCAAAGAATAAAACAGAAGGAAACACTTGACTACTGAAACCCTGCCTTGGTACTCCAATACTTATACACACGGGGGGTCATGTGCTCATCTTCAAATTAGAACAGTACCCAGAGTGGTGCATGTTTGCGGTTTCACTTTGGTGTGTTCACATGTGCAGCAGCAGGGAGTCATGGGACGGTGGGTTCAGGGAACGACCGAAGGCCCCGCTGAGGTTAGCGCTCGGCGCGCCTCTGTCCCGCAGCCACAGAAATGAGTCAGACACATTTAGCATGTTGTTGTGCGCGAAGCGACAGCAGCTCCTTCTCCTCTTATCTCTTGTTGTGGATCTGCACAATCCAGCCGCCCGCCCATGTCTGTTTCCAGAATACGGCGTGATCGTCACAGTATTGGTTTCTTCCAATATTGCACAAATAGTACAGTAAACTACAGTGACCTCATGGTCACTTATTTGTTTTATTTTTTTGTTTATTTTTGTTGTTGCTCAATGGTTTTGTCTTTTTATTTTCATTGCATCGCCTATTTCAAGGTATTTTAACTAAAATAATTGACTTAAAATGAGGTTTATTCTGTTTTTCCAAAGCATTTTCCAGCACCTGAATGAAGTTTCAAGGCATCTTCAACCAAATTCAACTTTTACTGTTTTAAACTCAGTTAAAAATGTCTGACTCATTTACTCAGATGGTATTTTATTAACCTTTAAATTATTAAATTAGGGCAGCGTGATCTGAAGTAGAGGTGTGCAACATGGACTTAGAATTTTATCGCAATATTTAGTGGCACTATTGTGACAACTATAAAGAATATTATTTTAAAAAAACTATTTATCACTTATTTTTAGGAAATTATTAGTTTTGCAGCATGATGACTGCATGGCACAGCAAACACAATATTGTTCTTGAAACACATTCACTTCTGAATTAGATTCCTTCAGGACTCAATTTAGTTGATAAAATGTCATCGATGCCACGAAACTGTCCACATTTAATAATATTTTAGAGTTTACTGGTGTTTATTGTTGCTCTTGTGAAACAAAACACAGACCATACTGTCAGTTTTTTTTTTTAAATTTAATACCAATAACTGAAGCTTATTATGATCACAACAAATCAAAATTCTTATTTCCGATGAGAAATGCTTTGACGATAAATTGCAGACCATACGATAAACGCCCACCCCTAATTAGGCATCATAATCTAAAAGAGAAGAATGAAAACGAGAGGAGATAAAGTGAAGAGCAAAAAAAATCTTCAAATTTGATAGGATTAGCTTAAGAGATCTAAGCTTTTTATAATTATTCAGCTGCAAAATTTGTGAAAATGCTGCACTTTAAAGTGAAATAGACTGATACGTAATGGCTGAGTACGTGGATAAAAACTGCTTTGCTTGCAGGTACAAAACATAAGTAGGAAGCATCAAATTGTTTATCAAATGCACTGATAAACAATTGTGCTATAAATCAACAAAGGGGTGAACTGACCCAAAGTCTCTCCTAGACACTACAGACCAGGAGTACATCATATTAAATTACTTTTAGGTTGTCCGAGTGCCTCCCTAATGTGGGCAGAAGTTACTTTTTCATTCCACAGAGCATCTAAAATTGAAAAATCAAAACTTAAAGAGAGAGAAATAGTAAATAAATCGATGTGTAATCCTTATGTGACCTTCTACTTGGCTGTCCTCACAGAAATGGCTCCATGGTTTGTCTCAGCAACGCTCTATGATTATTTGTGAAAATAAATCTCAAAGGCCACCAAGGAGTCGGCATCTGCTGACATAGCAGTGGAGTGGTGGCTTTTATTTCAGTCTGTGGTGCTTTAGCTTTAGCTTTAGCTTTACTGTGACGATGGAGTGACAGGCTGGTTTTAGAACGACTAAACTGGAAAACCGTCTGAAGCTGTGCTTCAAATGAAATAGAGTTTGTGGAAATGTTTGGAAAATAGCACAAATCAGATTATTATTCAGCAGTTTTGGCTGATAAGATGAACATCTCTCAGGTTACCTGATATTTTTTATTCTTTTTAAAAGACTTTTAGATGCTGTTCATCTGCTGGAGATGAGTTTTAGGCATGCAACATGTTGTCATGTTGTCATCCACTTGTTTATTATCTTGTTTATTTTTTTTTCTTATCACTTACAGAGCACAATATGCCGCTGTGGTCAGGTTTGAGGACTGGACTGAAAATCCCCTGAGTTGAACTGCACGATATTGGAAAAAAACTGACATTTACATTTTTTCTATCCGTGCGGGATATATTGAGATATAGTGAGATATATTGAGATATAGTGAGATATATTAAGATATAGTGAGATATATTGAGATATAGTGAGATATAGTGAGATATATTGAGATATATTAAGATATAGTGAGATATAGTGAGATATATTGAGATATAGTGAGATATATTAAGATATAGTGAGATATATTGAGATATATTGAGATATAGTGAGATATATTAAGATATAGTGAGATATATTGAGATATATTAAGATATAGTGAGATATATTGAGATATATTAAGATATAGTGAGATATAGTGAGATATATTGAGATATAGTGAGATATATTAAGATATAGTGAGATATATTGAGATATATTGAGATATAGTGAGATATATTAAGATATAGTGAGATATATTGAGATATATTAAGATATAGTGAGATATATTGAGATATATTAAGATATAGTGAGATATATTGAGATATAGTGAGATATATTAAGATATAGTGAGATATATTGAGATTTAGTGAGATATAGTGAGATATAGTGAGATATAGTGAGATATATTGAGATATATTAAGATATAGTGAGATATATTGAGATATATTGAGATATATTAAGATATATTAAGATATAGTGAGATATATTGAGATATAGTGAGATATATTAAGATATAGTGAGATATAGTGAGATATATTGAGATATATTGAGATATATTAAGATACATTGAGATACATTAAGATACATTGAGATATATTGAGATATATTAAGATACATTGAGATATATTGCTACATCAAAACAAAACAGAGAAATCTTCACCAGAAAATTTCACCTTGCGTTATGCTGCACTCGTCACCCTGCACTCACCTTACCTCATTCTGAGAATGTTACATATTATTGCATATTATTGTAATATTGATAAATATTGTGATGAAAAAAAGCTACATAGATGCTTATGTGTTTTCTCTCCTCCTCCTCTTGTCTGTGTTTCCATCACTCTGTGACCTCTAGCATTTTGGGCAACAAAGAGTCCAGCGTAAACTCTGAACTTTGGGACTCTGTCCAACTGTTATGTTAGTGTGAAAAATTGTTATTGTTTTAATATTGTGCCCACTGATATTGTGACAGTGATTGGGCAGCCCTACCCTAAATATACAACCCCAATGTGAAGCATGGTGGTGGCAGCATCATGCTGTGCTCTTCATCAGAAAACCCGTGGAACTTTGGAGGAAGTTTGAGGCTAACATGTCTGCAAGCATCGTTTATATATATAAACATAAGACACAGACATAGTTTTACTCTTATTTATTTAACAAATGTAGTCAACACAGACATTTTTATTGTGAGGAGGATCCTGTCGAAGCAGACAGACACACAGACAGAGGGATAAATCTCCAGACAGTGAAACCGCGTCCAGCCTCAGGGCTGTTATGAACGCCGCGGTTTCACCTAAGCAGCGTTGCTCCCTCATGATGAGGAGCACGTGTCCTTTGGGTCAAAAAGGAGGAACCAAAGTGGGTCGCTAAAAAAAAAAAGAAGATAATAATAAAAAGAAACAAAAAAACTCCTCAACACCACATGACTGCGAGGAATTAAAATGATGTATCGCAGGATGACTCAGCAAAATCACTTACCACCTACTGAAAAACAAAATAAGATTTTAATGTCCATGCTTCACTGCACTGGCTCACATTATTATTGGTAATAAATCAATCTGTGTACCTACATATTATTCTTGTGCAGACGCACAAGAATAATCGACGGTGTCTAAACTGAGCCGAAGTAAAACGTGGATGATGAAATCAAATAAGATGTCAGAGACTAAACGTAATTCATCTCCTTTGGAAAAGCAGAATCTTGAATTAAAGATGTCGACACTTCCGGCCCTCAGGCGAACGGTCTCTGTGAATTCTGTCAGGATCTGGCAGCTCTCGCGGAAGAGCCGGTTCTTTTGTGGTGGAGAAATTAACGCGTTTCCATCCACTGCTCAGGTGAGGCCCTGACACTCTGACAGAGCCACGGAGAAACCTGCCTTCATGCTTTCATCATTTTCCACTCGATTGACTGCAACACTCTGTGGGCTTGTCTAAATTAAACGGTTCAGACGTAACAAGTCTTTACTGGTCTCCCCATTTTTAAAGGGGCAGCAGCTTCGTTTCCATTGACTATATAAAGGTACGAATATGAATAAAAATAATAATAAACTACTCAATAAAAACACTGTGATTTTGAAAAAAATAAAACGTTTGGTTTATCATTAGAAAATGCTGCAGGGTGATAATTGCAGCAGTAGTTATTCTGCTTGGCCTGTTTTTCTTTTTTTCTTGTTTTAGCCCACATGTTGCAAAAACAGCTTTTCTGCTCTATATTGTGCACAAGAAGTTTTAATCCGACTAATATTTTGTGCTTCAGTAGCTGATTCTTTTAAATGTTCAGCCTACTGCTCTGGTTTTAAATATTTCAACTTCATCTGGTACAACGGTCCGGAAAACGTCTCAGATACTGCAGTAGTTTTCAAATTTTTCATGTCAGAGCAACCCAGTCCGTCCAAAAACATTTTTCAAATGTACAGCAGGAATGTGGCTTTTTCTGAAAATAAGGTAAAGTAGGTTGTTCCATCAGACTCATTCACAAAATAGATTCAAAAACAAAAAGGAAAGACAGATAACCAAGCTGACACTTTAGCGTTTGATGCACCTCTGCAACAAAAACTAAAATATGTCAGAAAAGGATCTCAGAAATATATTTTCTAGACTGGTTTTAAGTTGAACAATTCATTTTGTTTTTGACAAACATTTACTTTTATGTTCGTGCGTTCAAATTTAGAAGTCTCTGTTCATTTCTTATTCTTCACTACAACACCAATGTATGCATTCTCAGTTTTTCCTGTTTTGCTTTTTTACTTTTTTGTTTTTGTGCTCCTCTGTCGTCTCCAAGCAATGCTTTTTTTTATGTTTGTCCGCAGAAAACTGGACAAATCCGACATGGAACGATTTGCAGTTTTCAAAACTTCTGCTGTATTAAAGATGATTTGGCACGTCGTCGGTTCCCAGAGACACGGCAACGCCTGTGAGAGCCGGTAGCTTCAGCTCTCTGCCAGCTTTCTTCTCACATTTCCTTGATTTATGCTGGGCACCGTTTGCCAAATAAATGTGTGTGTCGCTTTCTTTTTTGGGGTGCGTGTTTAGCGCAGCGGTTAAGGCAACAGTTGGTCTTTTTTAATTTGCCGCATTTCATCCAGTGGTGTTTTATATGCTGCCCACTGCGTCTACGTGCTCGTTCAGTGGGAGGAGGGATTTGTGCGGTCACCGACTTGACTGCAAGTCAGTTGGGTTTCATTTGGTGGAAAACCTTTTTAACAAGCGTAATTTTCAGCCACGTACACAACTAATCGAAGTGTACGTGTTACACTTTGAAACTATGGACATGATTTGAATGAACCAACTACATGTTTCTAGATAAACCGCATCTGTTTGTTTAGTGTTTATTGTAGTTTTATGTCTGCGTTTTGGTTCTGGCTCGACCTCTAGATCCAAACTCTAATTAACATTAACCATGTGTGTTTCTGTACAGTTTTAGACCAATCCCTGTTCCCCCACTCTCTTCTCCTTCTCTCCTAAGCATTTGTCATTCCTCTCCACTGTCGCCACATGCTTGCTTCGGAATAATTTAGCTTCAGTCAACAGAGAGCAGGTCATCAGCTTGGCTTTCTTCACCATTTCTTTTATGTTGACAGAAAACCAATTGAATTTGATTGGTATGATCATTAGCTGCATGTCACTGGATTTGACCGCCTGATTGGCTCATGTTGGGAGCAGCTGGGCTTCACTTCAGTTTAGAGAAAATGAACTTTTCTAAAATGGGTTGGAACTGGACCTGGTGGTTCTGGTTGGAGTGGCCTCAGCTGACATTTGTTGTCATTTAGCAACTCAGTTCTGCTGAACTGACCTGAATTGCATTATGATGTCCTCCAACCATTCACTTTCAGTTTGCATTGCACAGTAAAGTTCTGCCATAATGCTTCTTAAACACAGCTGATGTGAAAATACTTTTTTTTTTTGAGGTTTGAGGAAAATTATTTTATGTTAAGCATTGAGATTCAAATTATGATGTTTTGACCTGTTCATGCACTCTGGGGTTTGCACTTGTCTCTGCAGGTGAGTTTGTAATATTACAAGCTATGAATTAATGCAGCCTCAAACTCAAGACAAACTGCCAAGAAGACAATTTTTGTGTTTCTATCAATTGTTTATTATAAAACATGTTTCCATATGTGACATCATATAGAAGTGAATTTGATTAGTAAAAAACAAATAACAAAAAAAACCCCATATTTAAATACTTCAAATTATACAAATAAATGCTGACAATAAACAACTGTTGCTCATAAATTACATCCATGAATTCAAATTATCCACTAAGTAAATTATATCACATCAAAATACATCACACAAAGGAATTGACAGATTTGAAAGTCAAGTTGGGCCAAGACTTCATGACAACTAAAGCTTGTCTTTTCACTGTTTCAGCTCTTTGCTGAGTTGATCTTCTTGATGGGGTGCATTTAAAGCAAATTACAGAGATGTTGATGCTGCTGATGTTGCTGCTGCAGTAGTTGTTGCTGCTGCAGTAGTTGTGGTTGCTGCAGTAGTTGTGGTTGCTGCAGTAGTTGTTGCTGCTGCAGCAGTTGTTGCTGCTGCAGCAGTTGCTTTTGTGTTGACGCTGCTCGTCTTCTCAGCCTTTGTCTGCCTGCAAAGGAAACAGATCAGAGTCAATCACTTTGAATCACACCTGGAAGTCATGCAAGTGTTTTTTTGTTGTTGTTGTTGTTTTTTTTACAAAACATGAAACTGATTTGAAACAAAAAATCATGACAAATCAGTGATTTTATATTTAGTTAAAAGTAGCTTTTTATCCCAGATATGTCTGTTTTTGCACACTGGTGTTTATGCCTGTCTAAAGTGCAGAGCATCATAGAGACGCTACCACCAGGCTACTAAAACGACTACATCTATATAAAAACATTTCCACCTACATTTCTTTAGCTTTCAGTGATCTGATGATGTCTTGAGCCTGACGTCCCTCAGGGTCAAGACAGCGCTGGGTTTTGTCTTTCAGGATGACACTGCAAGAGATGGAAAAACATTTAGATAAAACAAATTCACTCAACGCTCAGTGGTCACTCTAATCATCATTTGCTCTTGAAGACACTTACATCACTTCCTGTTGGCTGCAGGACGGACCAGATTTATGCACTATCACATCAGCGATGAGATGGAGCCTTACTGCAGAAATCGTTTTTATGCACTTACACCTCATAATACCTGGAGAACAAATGACAGCGTAAATTAAGATGTGGTTTTGATTAGGAATATTTGTAATCGCAGAATATTTTTGCACACTTACTGGCTGAGGAGCAGACGGCGATGCAGGCCAGAAGAACAATGCACTGGATCCCAGAGTTCATCCTTACTTCAGCTTCCGAAGATCAGTCGTTTCTCCTGCAGTGATTTGGCTCCTCTTTGACGTGAAGCGTTCTTCGCTCCTGAGTCTGTCTGGCTGTGCAGCGCCATCGGCTTCTCCTTTTATACGCTCACACTGAGGTGGACACCTGCCAGGTGAGTCTTCTTAGGAACTGAACTTAAAAAAAGGCCTTTCCCTCTTCCCAACTTTCACTGCCCCCATGTCGTTTTCCTCCGAATCCGGAGGCGCAGACTTCCAACACGTCACAAAACAATCCGGTCGTGTTGGAACTTGGCCGCCTTGGAGACATTTTCTCTGTGGGTGTTGAAAACCAACCGAGCAGCTTCTGCAGGCTGGAGAAGACAGATAACTCTCCAAACCGTCACAGTGGTGGTCGGAAATATTTATATTGGCACTGATTCAGTTGTAAAGAACATTAAACTGTTTGACAAAGTCGAGGTATTTTTCGAAAGAATTAATCAGAGAACTAGGCCAACACAAAGACTCTGTCAGATTTTCTAGCTGTACTGAACTGACCTGTTTCACTTAATTCTGCGCCTCTGGGGCTCTGGCACGCTCCCACCAGATGAGTCATGATTTTCCTCAACCTCAACAGAGACTGAGACCCGGAATCCAGATGACGGCAGCGCTTTCTCCGTGAATGGAGATGTGCTGCATCCTGCAATCTGGAAAACAGTCAAGGACTCAGTCATTTCACTGTCATTGTAACAGCAGTAAATATAAAAACAGATTTCATGCATTGCGTTGATATGCGCTCCAATGGTCCCACAACAAAGTTTTACTGCGGTTGAAAAACAAATCGTGTCGTCATTGGATGAAGGGTCATACGTGAACATTTGGGAAATATATTCAGTTTGACATCAGTCAAAACACACAAGGTTTGACATATTTTATAGTGATTTAACTGCAGAGGCCAGATGATGATGTTCTGAACATTTAACCCTGCAGAGGAACTGGTTTGAGGTTCAGTTCACACAGAACTGTGAGAACTGAACCTCATGATAAAGATCTCCTCTGGATCCTTTCGTAACACCCTCTGCTCTATAGCTGCTGCTGCTGTCTTCCCTTCTGAGGTTCTGCTGCTCCAAATGAGTTACAACAAGCTGAAACGTCTCCATTTGACCCGGTTTATCTGACGACCACATATCAGCCTGAAACCAACCTGAAGCTGAACGTGTTCCTCTTGAGTGTGAAGGGAAACGGCTCGATATCTTACTGCCCTCATTGAAACAGTTACATACCATCTAAAATTACATGCGTGAACTGTACCACTTAGTTTTTGCCTTTTTTTTTTTCCTGTTAAACACTTTTTAAATCAGACGGCTGACTAAATAAAAAATACTGATTTCGAGTAACGTTTTTATTCATTTAAGGGAAAAAAAGCTGCCCAAATTAATCTAGACCTGGACATGGACAGAACTGTTAAAACCACACGCATTTGACGTTTTTAGAAACATCAATGGTTTGATTAAAATAAACAGACTTTGACTAGACCACTCCGAAGCTAGTTTTTGAGTTACTCAGAGGTGGACTTAGCTCTGAATCAGGATGCTTATTTGATCAAGACTTACTGGTATATCACAAAAGCTAAAAGACCCAAAAGAAGCATCAGAACGATGAGAGTAAAGGTTTTTAATTAAGTCGTCAGAAAACAACAAACAGTCATCATAATTTACCTGAATCCATAATTGTCTTGACAAACATACAGAACAGATAGAAAATAGTTCGTTTAAACTAAAGTGGGTCCAGATCGACTGGCGACGCCATGAGGGTTGAACTGACTTTGTTTATCAGTGTGGAAACTTAACGCTTGTCTGAGTGAAGAGAACAAAGTTGCAGGTTCTCCTGCGAGGATGGAGCCACACTGTGAGGGACCAGACTCAAACGAGGACAAAAAACTGCTCAAAGCAGAAAAAGTTCAATTTCATTTGTCCAAAAATAGTGAACAAAGCATAAAGATTTAATGCCAGAATAAGACAAAAAGAATAAATAACAAATTTGGGCCCAATTTAACTGAGGTCAACTGAACACAAACAAAACTGACCTGCAAACAAAGAACAAAAGGGGCTTAAATAGAGGTGTAGTAACCTAGAACTACCACATGAGGGAGGCACAACATGACAAAAGAACAAACAGATACAAAATTAGCTAAAGCTATGAAACAAACAAAGCAAAACTAACTTTAACTTAGCATAAATAATAAGTGATTATATAAGTGACAAAATTAACTAATTAAGATCAACTTGAAAAAGTTTCCCCCCATTAGTCTTTCAGAAATACTAATGGTTTGTTCCAGTTTTCCACCTCCAGCTGGTTTGTATCAGCAGCACCTCAAACAAAACACAAGTGTAAGTAAACCACTCAGACAGACATTAACTAAAGTGTGCACCCATTAGAGAAAATGTGTCTAAATGAAATAACTAACTTAAACAGGCAGCTGTAACTAACATAAGGAAAATAAATTCTAACACGATGTGGTGGTGGTAGGAGCATCCACCGCACACACCATGAAGGTAACAACAGGTCAAATAAGGTTGTTTCTTGGGCTTGTTTAGCTGCACCGGAGTGGAGGTGAGTGGAAAGTGAAAGCATCAGCTGTGGAATATTTGGATGTGTCAGGTTGTCGGTGAGTCACAGCAGGACCAGACGTTATAGTTTTGAGTGATTTTGACAAATCGATCAATTTCCTCCACCGTCTCTTTTAATAGATACCAGATATTAAAAGAGTCGCAAGTCATGTTTCTGTACAGAGCAATAAAAAGACAGGCGTGTTGTGTTTAAACATAGATATTTATTTAAGTTAAGCAAATTTGCAAATACACGTTTATATATTTACATCCTTCAAAAATAAATGTACATATCAAACAAAGTATAAATCCACAGATTTTTGTGAAAGTCACATTTTGCAGATTAACCAGTAATTCAGTGCTAACAGAGACTCTCTAATCTGGGGTTAAATAAAATGAATATTTTACTTTAACCTGCTGGTGCAAACTATGTTTCATGGAATAAAACAAACAAAAACATGATCAATATCAGCTTTCAAGCCACTGATTTGTGACAAGTGACGTTGCTGTTGCTGCTGATTGTGTTGTGGCTGCAGTTGTTGTTGTTGTTGTTGTTGTTTTTGACAGTTTCTTCTTGTCCCTGTTAAGACAACAAGCCAAATGTAAACATTTTGAAACCATGTTAATGATGCTAATGCATCTAAAAAACGATCTGAATTTGGTTTACTTATTTAAAACTCTACAACGTCATGCATTCAGCAATGAAGTTAGAGTCTAAAATGAAGAAATTGTCAATTATCTTCTCCAAGAGAATATTTAGGAACCAACTGTTTAGGCCTCTGTTAGTGGTTGACACAACTTAATTCTTTAGATTTGATTCCTGTTGACTGAATCACTTCAGTTACTTCGGCTGCTGCTAAACATCAGTTTTATATTTTATGTCAAACTTAAGTGAAAGATGTTTTAAAAGAACTACTTTTTCCACTTACATTTCTATATTTAGCAGGAGGTTCTTGGTGAAATTTGAATTCGGGTCGAGACAGAACTCTTTATTATCTCTCCGGACGACTCTGCAATAACAGAATAATAAATCGGTTTTTAGTTTTCAGTGTTGCTTCTCATCATTTTGACAATTTTTTTTCTGCAGGGACTTACATCACTTGGCGATTCTTGCAGGCCGGACTGGGTTCAAGCACATCCACTTCTTTGATGAATTCACGCCTTATTGCTGGGATCGTCTTTATACATCGGCATTTCATAATAGCTGGGGAGAAATTATTACATCGTAAGTAAAGAAAGTAGTTTGTACCCAATAAGACAACAAAAGAAAGTCTTTCTGCAGCACACTTACATCTTGCTGAGGTGCAGAGGAAGATGCAGGCCAGAAGAACGATGAGCTGGACAGCAGTCTTCATGTTTGTCTCAGATAATGAAAATGAGTGAAATTGGTCTCTCCTCTCCAGACTGAAGGATTCCTCCTCTCTGTGAGTTTTGCTGTCTGACTCTGGAACGCCATGAGCTTCACCTTTTATACACTCACAGTTGCAGAAATAAATCTTCCTAAGAAGTGAAAATGAAAACAGGAACCCCTGCCCCCTCTAATTTAGCCGCCCGTTTTCTCCTGAAACAGGAGGAGCTCCCACTTCCTTTTGTGGACTTCCTACTCCGAGGGGAATCCCGGCTTTACAGTGAAACAAGCTGAGTGACCTCAGGCTGCACCCGGCACTTATCCTGCTGCAGAAACAAGTTTAAACAAGTCAGAAACACCTCACTGATACGGATTCATTTTAGAGTTTTACAGTCTGTCAGATATCATGCGTAGTTATATATTCCACATTTCTTTAGTTTAATTAAAAAAAATAAAATAAATTAATTTACGGTTGTCTATTCATTTTCCTCCAACACTGATCTTCCCAATCTGAAGCATCACTTCACTGCTTTGCTCTTTAAATGAATGTATTTTACAGGTCCTGATGGTTCAGGTTTGTTTTTTTAACAAATAAAACTTCTGATGTCCCAAATAAAATAGTGAAATATTTATCCCTCTCCACTAATCGCCATTTTATTATTATATCTTGAATTTAAGTCAAGTAAATATATACGTAGATCCACAGTATAAAAATCCATGCCGCATTTTTCAGATTTAAACATATAAATCTTTTTAAACTGCGTTTCATTGATTGTTATCAGTGCTTGGATGCTTCCCAGCTGCGTTGCGACACACTCCCACACACAGACAGCTGCTGAGTTTTCCGCCACATCATCTTGTGACGATGGAGGAAGATTCTTATCTCAGGCTGTGATATCGGTGAGGTTGTGCTGGAAGCCTGCCAGCATTCCTGCTTTTCCGATGTGAAACTCGAACCCGCGGATAAAACCGGAACAAGTTTCTAGAAGTTTGGAAATGGTATTATTTGGTGATTAGATGAAACCGCAGTTTCTCTTCTGTCCCATGTCTTGACTTTGTTTGATTTGATCACTGTGTGCTGTGATTTTTGACTCATTTCACATGTTTAATAATCAGCCAGAGTAAACATCTCTCTCATCGTCTCAATAATCAGTTTCATGTTTTAACAGAATCATTAAAAACCAAAATACATGGCATGTTTTATTGTTTCATTGCTCTGAAAAGCGTTGTATACCTATTAGCTTGTCAGCTGCAGATTAAAGAAGCGTTATCTTAATAATAGGCACGACTCTTATTTCCAAACAGCCAAATTAGTGTTTTCTGAAAGTGGGAGAAATATCCCAGTCTTTCTGACATCTTCATCCGCTGCATATCTTCCTGGGTTGTGCAATGGCGTCTGATTGAAGTCACTCAAGCAGTGACTTTAATGTCAGTTATTTGTATTTGAAAGTAATTATCCCTTTATTACATCATTTGACTCCCAGCATCACAGCTTGCAACAAATGTAACGGTCAGCTCTTTTAGTTCTCCTTTTGTGTTGACTTCTTTGGAAAGAAGAAACTGTGATTCCTCAAAAAAAAAAAAAAAAAAAAAGAAAAAAAAAGAAGAGTCGACAATTAAAGGGTCTTAAATGGGATTCTTGAGTCCAGATAATGTGAAGCTCAGAAGAAAAACGTGTCTAACTCTGAAATGCAGGTATGAAGCCTGGAAAAGGGATTTTTTTTATTCTGCTACTTTTGCTGCTTTCAGCATTTCGGCTTCTTTAAGATGACTTTAGGACTTTCCTCCTGAGAGGACTCAGATGGTTGATTCAACATAATTGAATACAATAACAATTATAACTCTAATATAACAACTCTCTCCTACATTAACAAATAATATTGCATTTTTCTAACTCACATGTGTATTTACGTTGCTTAGTCTAAATATTTTAAGATAGAAATAACTATATATTTTTTTTAAGTAAACGTTTGACATTCAATCCAAAAGTCATAAACGACTTCGTGACCAGAAATACTCAAATTTATCAAAGAATAGCAAAGAATACTGGAAAAAAATGATCTACATCATGTTAACTTGTAGGTTAAACTGACCACATTTTAAATAGCATCTTATTCATTTTATGACGTGGGACAGTCAGGTATTTAAAAAAATACGACCCCGCCACAAAGACGACAGATTACAGCTTAACGTGTCGTTAATACAACTGAATTACGTAAATAATAATGGCTGTTTCATGAGAATCACAATCACAGCGAAACATAGAGGATGACTGTCTTTATTATGATTTCAGCCTTAAAAACAATAAATGAGGTTAAATCTTGACAGGCACAAGTTCACATTTGTGTTTAATTGTGCAGAAAGAGCAAAAGGTTTTTAACATTTTTGGTTAATCGGATCATATTAGATAACAAGTATTGATATTGTAGAGGTTAATATAATAACCTTTACAATATAATACATATGTAATATAATACTTCTCTTCCTTCAAATCTCTAAAACTCGGAACATCAGAAATTTAAGGCCTGCACTTTTCACAGGATTCCAGTGAAGCTCTTGCTTGTTCTATTCTGACATTTTGGCACAAATGAAGAGTTGAGCAATCCAGCCGTTATGAAATAATCTCCGCTGACGATGACAACCTGAAGCAGTTCCTGGAAGAGTTGAGGAAACCTGAGCTCATCCGGGCTGCTTTACGTTCTAGTTGGCAGTGGGATCCTGTGAAGCAAGCAAGAGGCGACGATGAGAAAAAGAGTCATTTCTGAGTGAAAATAATGTGATGACTCAGTAGAAGAAAAAAAAAAAAAAAATCAACTGATTCTTGTTGAGATTCCAAGTCTAATTCTCTCTGACGCTTTTTCTTGTCCACCTGTTCTCTATCCTGTTCAAAAAGTTTGAAAAACAAACATGAGTGAAGTCTCCCTCCTCCATCTTGTTCTAATCTGACAAAATTGGTGTCAAACGTTTGTGCAGCACAAATCTGTGTCACTGTCATTTTAAAGATAGTAATAAAGACGTTTCCAGATGTAATCAGAGGTCATCGTCAATATCTGCAGAGCAAAAGCAGCACAAACGAAAACATTTGCTGCACAACCGTAGCAAAAACTTTTGACCCCAATCGTTTTACATTTGTAGGAAATAGTGGAGTCAGCTTCACTCAGATCTGCATGTGTTCCTGCGTTTTAAGAAGCATAAAGCCGACATTGTTGGGGCAGGACGACGAGGTCCGAGAGCTGATTTTGACTCGCAGTCTGGTGAATCTGTGCTACACAGGCAGCTTTGTGGCCGACCTGCCTCAGTTTTAGCACTGCTAAGACCCAAAAGTGCACTTTATTTAATGGTTTGGTGCAGTTTTTCTTACTTACTGTACTTTTCATAAATGTGTATTTTTATAAATGCATGATGTTTGTCTCCTATGTGTCTATTTTATGCCATATTTATCTATTATCCTTTCATAAACTTTTACTATTCTTGAGTTCTTAACACTGCAGCGCTTATTTTTTACCGCGATGCCCAGAAACGTTGTGAAGTCTAAAAGAAAAGAGGGAAAATGTTTCCTGAAGTTGGTTCGGATCGAGGTCGGTCTGTATTCACAGCAGAAGCAAAATGCACCGGAGTTTGATTGGAAGTGGACCGAGATTGGCTGAAAACTGATCGGGTCTAGGTTCGGTTCTACATGTTTGATAACTTAGTGTCAGGGAAGCATACATTGGTTAGTGTTGAAACACACACACACATATATTTGCCTTAAAGCCTTCTGGGTGGCAGCAGCTGCAGTTGTTGCTGCAGTTGTTGTTTTTGAGAGAGTGCCTGCAGCGCTCCTCTGCCTGCCAGGAAAACAAAATAACATTGTGAAATTGCTGCTGAGGGATGAGTAAAAATTCAGAGTATATTTACTCATTTAAACCTGTAAAAATAGATTGGCTTCTTCCTAAAATTAGCTAATGATAATGAGGGTGTTGACTTACAAATTTGCAGACTCCTGTTGGTGGCAGCATCAAATTACTACTTTAGATGTGATGATGTGATTCCTGCTGACCATTTAACAGCTGCTGCTGTTGACCTTTAACTTCTTTTTTTTGTAAAACCTAAACGAAAAACATTTGTAATAATTGCTTTTTCGCTTTCCTTGCTATGTCTCGCAGGAGACTTCTGGTGAAATTTGACATCGGGTCAAGACAGCGCTGACTCTTGTCTTTCATGACGGCTCTGCAATAACAGAATAATAAATCAGTGCTCAGCCTTCAGTGTGGTTTCTGATCTTTTGACAAATGGTTTCTGCAGGTACTTACATCACTCTCTGCTTCATGCAAAATGGGATGGGTTCATACACCTTCACTTCAGCGATGAGAGAGAGCCTTACTGTTGGGATCGTCTTTATACAATAGCATTTTATATCTGAGGGGGGTTTACAGCATCAAGAAAAACACTTTATACCACACCAAGGAAGAATATTTTGCCATATATAATGATTTTTTTTTCTTTCTACTAAACAATTGAATGGATATCATTTTTGGTGCAGTACACTTACTCTGTGAGGTGCAGATAGTAATGCAGGCCAGAAGAACGATGCCCTGGATCGCAGACTTCATGTTTGTCTCAGATGGAACAAAAGTAAGGTTTTTTGCAGTGATTCTCTCCTCCTCGGTGCGGAAGCGATCTGACTGCTAAATACCATCCGCTTCACATTTCATGCACACATGGATGCCACAAATGATTCTGCTCTGTTCTGAACCAGTTGGAGCGTCCCACTTCCTATTATGGACTTCCTGCTCTGAAGGGAAAAACTCCTTCAGTGAAGAACGGAGAAGCTTTTTGGTTCGGCAGACAGCCGTCACTGATGAGACACAAAAGAAAGCGATAAAAGTGCTGTTTATTTAAAGCAGCACTTTAATCTTTTTACATTTGATAAATAAAAAGATGTGAAATCTGAAATGGTTTAGATTCAATGAGTTGCTCTTCTTTGTGCGTCACCCCCCATTTATAAATATTTAAAATGAACTACATTTGATTATTTTGGAAAACTTAAACAAGTGGAATGCCTAGAACTGGAGATGTTTTTCAATAAATAAATTAGTAAAAGCTAGAATATTCAAGGCTTGAACATATAAATTATAAAACAATTTATCAGTCAAATGCCCAAATAGCAGTGTTGTGTCCTGGGGTTCCTTGTTTTCTTTGTGGGGTTTTTGCCTGCTGCTACTTCATTCAGCCACCAGATGGCGCCAGGCTCACCTCTCTCCTGAGTGGTGTGTCGTCATCCTGCGCACCTGAGATCAATCTGCTCGTCAGGCGAGAACTACAAGAGAAGCTGACTGCCATTATTCGGCTCCTGAGTGTTGGCCAGTAACGGTGTTCCTTCCTGAGACGCTCTGGATCTTCCTCGTGACGCCGTGGACTCTACCCACTGGTTGCCCGAGTTCCCAGACTCACCTGCTCCGTCTGATCATCAGTTCCTCCTGGATTCCTCGACTGGCAGTCGTGACGCTCCTCTCTCTCCGCTGCGCCTGTATTTACCTGTCCGCCATCCGACTCACTTCCTCGTTGCCTTCCGGATTCTGGTGGCTGAGCGCTGGACCTCCTGGACCCCAGAGAAGCAAGAACCCCAAACACTTCAGTTATCCCTCCAAAGCCGCTAACCACCGTTCACACAGTGAGACCCATCCAGTTTCTCTGTCAATACTTCCATCTCCGACGGACATTGAACTCACCATCTCTCCGCTGTGCTTTCCCCAGTGTGCAGAGCGTTCCGTGAGCCTTTTCCCCTCCTGGACCAGACCCTTACCCTCACCGTCTTCACTGCATTCATTGATTACAATTGTTCTAATAAATTCACTTTTCACTATCAATCATCTCCTGTATTGTGTTCTGCCTGTGGGCTAGAAACTTAGAACCCAACATAACAAGCAGAGTTTTATCTACAACAGGAAATCCTCTGTTTTGTGTTGGTGTCTCTTTTTAAAGTTGCTCTGCACAACATTGTATTGTACATTATTATACAACCAGAACTGTTGATACAAGGCAGGATGGATCCATGTTCTGATTTTTACACTAAATCAGAGCAAACTCTGTCTTTTTTCTTTACTTTCTGTGATCTGTCCAAGTTGATCCCCTGTTCTGATACAGTTTTTAAATCCAGTATCACCTGACAAGGTACCAAGTATATGTTGTACTCAATTTTAATCTTCTTTCATCAGCAGCTGGACAGGAAGAAGTCAGAAGATGAAGGCATGCATGAAACGGTTTGGGTATCAAACCTCATCAGAGCCTTAATCAGTGTTTTTAAAGTAATTCATTGATATTTAAAAACACTGATTAAGTGTTTTTAAATATCAATGAATATTTATTCATTGAAAAATAACTGTTTCAATGAATTTGAAACAGTTATTTTCAAATTCATTGATATTTGAAAATAACTGTTTACACCATTCTTCTCCCGAATGGTCAGCTCCTTTAGTTCTCTTTTTGTGGGGACTTCTTCAGAAAGCAGAACTGTGGTTCCTTGAAAAAATGTGAGTCTCAGAGTTCTCATGTGATTCTCGCACTTGGTCCCAGATAGTGAGAAGCTCGTTTTAACAGGAATAAAAACATGTTTTATGCATGTATAAAGGGATTCTCCAGAACCTCTGGCGTTCTTTTCTGTCCTATTTAGATGTTAACCCAGAGCTGTTCAGGTGAAGCTCTGTTCAAAATGCCTGATTTAAAAATCAAAGTGAGCTCAGTGGCAGTTTCCTATTAGTGATCCTCTGGTTAGGATGATCAATTATCAATTTTGTTTTTATTCCTGTGCTCTGCTCATCACCTTTGAGTATTAGGACAATTTAGAGACCAAATAACCTAAACGGTCCTGTTTAGGGGCTGCAGGAAGAAGCCAGAGTGAGAACAAACACCATGCGCTGCAAAAACATGCAAAATCAATGCAGACACATGTATAACTTTGCATATACCCTGAATAACTCAACTGCAAAAGATTCATTTTGAGAGCATTTTAAAGTTGCATGTAACCTGCCATTTGACTACTGGGATTTTAAAGCGACTGGTCTCACTTGAGGCTCATCATTAACATCCTAAGGGCAGAACAGTTCAGTGTGAGAACCCCCAGTTCTTTAGCCGTGGAACAGAAACTAGTCTGTCAGTGTGAGCAGCTGGTCGTTTCATCATCTGAGATGGCTGTGAGAAGCATGTAGAACCTCTCCAGCTTCAATCAGCCTGGATGTGTATTATTCTGAACGGTTCTCCAGGACTTTTCATGGTTATCTCTTATGGTTTTTATGGTTATGTGCTCTTCAGTCTCGTTTCTCTGTTTTTCTATTTCAACACTCACTGCGTTTCTAGAGGTGTAAACAATTGCTAAGATGAATTGACCCAACAAAGTCAAATCAACGACTCTGTGTGTGATGGCAAGTCAATGACACAAAGTAGAAGCTATAGGTTGTCGCTTTTTGCTGCTTTAAGCTTGAACAGCAGCCATTAATGCAATGCAAAATACAACCACACCACTAAGATGACATGTTTAATGCAATTGAAGCATTTAATTACAACACAGTGTATACAGGTTAACTTTCTTTAATATGATTTCAGTCTTAAAAGTAAAAGAATGGCAGCAAAATGTGATGGCTGCATAAAATTTAACAGTGCATAAAGAAGAATGGGTTCCAACGTATTGTTTGTTCATTGGATTATACTAAATGAACATGAATAAGTCTGCCAACTACCTTAAGCCAGTTCTGTGATATTACATCATTTTGGGCAGAAATGAGGAATTGGGTAATCCTGGTAGAGTTGGCAGTGGGTTCCTGTGAAGAAAGTGAAGGGGGCAATTAGGAAAAGCTGCTGCAGCTGCGAGTCGACTTTGTATTTTTATGTTAAACTTGGATGAAAACCATGCTAAAATAATTACTTTTCCACTTAAATTGCTATGTCTCGCAGGAGTCTTTTGGTGAAATTTGACTCCGGGTCAAGACAGCGCTCACGCTGATCTTTCATGACGGCTCTGTAAAAAAAGAATGATAAATAATCAGTGCTCTACAGTTTTGTTTTTGATCGTTTTGACAAATTGTTTCTGCGGTACTTGCATCACTTCGCGCTTGTGGCAGGCAGGATGAGGTTCATACACAAGTACATCAGCGATGAGAGACTGCCTTAATGCTGGTATTGTTCTCATGCAACGGCAGTGCATAACAGCTGGGATTACAGTGTAAGAAAGGCCATTTATTGTCTAAATTGACTATCTGACTAAATACCAAAAATATTTAGTCATAGTTACACTGCAAAAACAAACCGTCTCTAATTTATGGTAAAATATCGGCAGTTGTGTGTTGCCAGAATTTTCCCTTATGTATACAGAAGGTAAAATTCTGTCAACAACAGCTGCTAATATTTTACAATAACTTAGAGATGTTTTTTTTTTGTTTTTTTTTACAGTATAAT
This sequence comes from Poeciliopsis paucimaculata, assembly GCA_903067055.1. Taxonomy (NCBI): domain Eukaryota; kingdom Metazoa; phylum Chordata; class Actinopteri; order Cyprinodontiformes; family Poeciliidae; genus Poeciliopsis; species Poeciliopsis paucimaculata. The sequence continues at coordinate 164,710 of CAEGAD010067486.1, forward strand.
GATTTTTAAAAATCTTAATTATTTCACATAGAGAATCTTTGCACAGTACACTTACTCTGTGAGGTGCAGATAGTAATGCAGGCCAGAAGAACGATGCCCTGGATCGCAGACTTCATGTTTGTCTCAGATGGAACAAAAATAAAGTTTTTTGCAGTGATTCTCTCCTCCTCAGTGCAGAAGCGATCTGACTGCTAAATACCATCCGCTTCACATTTCATGCACACATGGATGTCACAAATGATTCTGCTCTGTTCTGAACCAGTTGGAGCGTCCCACTTCCTTTTATGGACTTCCTGCTCTGAAGGGAAAAACTCCTTCAGTGAAGAACGGAGAAGCTTTTTGGATCGACAGACAGCCGTCACTGATGAGACACAGAGGTTTTGTACCAACAAAGCATGGTGTGGCCCCTGCTTTTCAACTAAAAACTTCAGTTTTTCTATCATCTTCTCAGAGTTTACTGTAAATAAATGAGGTAATGTGACTCCAAGCCGTTTATTTGTTTTGATCAGGACTCTTGAGTTTCTCAAGTATTAATAAACTTGACAGATCCAAAGAGGTTTAAAAACTTTAACATAATGTCTTCAGAAAACAACGTAAAGCTAAATAAAGATTTGTTCTGCTGGCATAATTAATCTGTATAAAAAATAAAAGAGGTCTGAGATACAGTGGCAATGCTAATGTAGGTATAAAGTGGAGACTCAGATTTACTATGAAATCATTTGCTGTCAGCAATTAAAGTGTAAAGTAAAAGCAGAATGCAGCAGTGTTTATTTGGTTTTGTATTTATTGTAATTTAACCATCAACAGCAAGTGGTTTTTATGTACAGTGCAATAAAAGACAAAAAGACACACAGGTATTTGAAATAAACTAAATTATAAAAATATATGTAAGTCTGCATCTTCCCAAAGGGAATGAGGCAAAGCTCTTCTTGTACATTAAAGTACAAACTGACAGACATTTTGGAAAGTCACAGTTTGCTGATTAACAAGCCAGTTGTTGCCTAAAATCAATATTTTAGTTTTAGCAAATGAAATAATTTAATTTGATTAATTTTAATGATTAAATAAAATCAAACCAACACAAACAGAGTGAATAGCAGCTTCAATGTCACTGCCTTGTGACAGATGGTGATGTTGTTGTTTTTGTTGTGGCTGCAGTTGTTGTAGTTGTTTTTCTTGAGAGTGTCTCTGTAGATGCTGTTCTCCGCCTGTGAAGAAGGTAAATATTTTTAAACCATCACTGTTCATGTTTCTTTAAAAATTGTCTGAATAAGGTTTTTGGTCAATAAAGGAAATTCTGTAGTAGCAAAAAGAAAAATATCAACAAAAAGTTATCAGTTTCTGTGATTCCTGTTGACTGATGCCACTAAATACCAATTTAAACTTTTATACAAAAGTTGAAAAACAAAACATTTTAGACTTTTTCCACTTACTTTGCTCTATCCTGCAGGAGTCTTTTGGTGAAATTTGACTCCAGATCAAGACAGCGCTCATTCTTATCGTTCATGACGGCTCTGCAATAACAGAGTAAGAAATTAGTTCTCAGCCTTCAGAGTCGTTTCTGACTATTTTGGCAATTTTTTCCCTCAGGTACTTACATCACTTCTTGCTTGTTGCAAAACGGACTCGGTTCAAACACTTCTACATAAGCGATGAGAGGGCGCCTTACTGTTGGGGTCGTGTTTATACAACGACATCTCGTAATAGCTGGGGAGAAATTAGTGCAGCGTAAGATAGGAAGAAAGTTCATACCCAATAAAACAAAAAAAAATCTCTTTACAGCAAACTTACGATTTCCTGACATGCAGTGGAAGATGCAGGCCAGAAGAACGATGAGCTGGACAGCAGACTTCATGTTTGTCTCAAATGGTAAAAATGAGTGAAATTGGACTCTCCTCTCCAGACTGAAGGATTTCTCCTCTCTGTGAGTTTTGCTGTCTGACTCTGGAACGCCATGAGCTTCACCTTTTATACACTCACAGTTGCAAAACTAAGTCTTCCTAAGAACTTAGAAAAAAAATAACTTCCTGCTATTTCACTTTCACAACTTTGTAATGAACCTGATTTCTTCTGTAGGAGGAAATCCTTCTTCCTTGTATTTATTTCCTGTGCTGAAGGGAATGACTCCTTCACTGTGAACTCAGGACACACGCTTGAGATATGGCGGTTCTGGAAACACCGGCTGCTGTGCAGCTGGACTTGCTGCTGCTAAACGTCTGATAAGTCAGTAAATCCTCACACTGGAGGTTTAAAACATTTTATTGTTGAATTTTACAGTCTTTCAGAAATCAGGGACATGCATGACATGGTTACAGAAAATCTTCAAGAAATTTTGTCATCATTCTTTGGTATAACAGACAAACTGGATTTCAGAGACAAATAAAGAGGTGATAAAGAGGAATGTAAAAAAGTCATGTAAAACCTAAAATGTGAATGAGACAGAAACATTCCCCTATTGGTTCTGATAAAAACGGTGGGTGAATGAAATCCAAACCTTTTATGGTTCCTGAGATATCAACATTTGTTAGGAGGCATCGTTTACAAGGTGGCTACAAAAACATGCCACATGCAGCACGAAGAAAACAACGTTTAAAGCTCAAATTATTCCGAGGTGTTAAACACCATAAAAGCTGTTAAATTGTCCAAACTTCAAAATGGCCACTGCCTTGTCTCCTCCATCAGCCCTGAAACTGGATGATTGATTGGCATTAATAGGCAGAAC